>JARQOD010001357.1:0-79880 GCA_033576555.1 Oophaga sylvatica
GCATATAGTTGCAAGTAAGAAACAAAATTAGATTCAATCTTTTACATAGTACTGAATCACAATTGCGATCAAATTAATGGCGCTACTTTCCCAGCCCCAATGTAAGTACTTGATGATAATGTGGTCATAAGGTTCCTTGCTAAAGGTGTGTTCGCGTCCCCACACCTCCCGTGAGACCCCGACGCGCGTTTCGCACCTCGCTTCTTCGGGGGGCGATGTGTACAATCCCTGATTTAGCGTGTTTAATTTTACCCCTCCCAAATTTGGAACGCGGTGACGTACAAAAGAGTGCGTAAGGCGGGGCGTCCGAAGTTACAACGTCACTTCCGGCGTGCAGATGCGATGCGTTCCAGGAGCAATCGCTCAGTGATGTCAATTGGAACGCATCGCACTGGGTCGACCTTCAGATGACGAGAACAGTACAGACGCACCGGCGATGCGTGCAATCTCACACAGCAAAAAAATAGTAAAGCAAAGTTAAATTAAGAAATCTATGTAGATGTATTCTATTGTAACACACACGCATCACAAAAAACAAGATCAAATTGATAACGCTAAGTAAGATACAACCTAAATACTCGTTAATTCAATCCATCAAAAAATATCAAATTGATAACATACATATCAAAACGTGTCACATTGCGATACGGTTGATGGGGGTTCCATAAAAACACATAGTACTATAGTTACCATAACAAGTCGCACTTGCGACCAAAATAGTGACGCTTATATAAAAACCGTATCACACTTGTGTTTCAGATTGGGGGACGCACTATATGAACAACAACTTAGTGCTTAGTGTAGAACAATTCAAAGTACAAAATACGGTATTAAGGGCAATATAAAATACAAAATGTTAGATATTCAATAAACTCAAACACATTTTGAAAACAGCAGCTACAATGGGTAATACGATCTGTGCGCAGATGAGTATGTTTAGTAGGAAAAATCCATTTGTATCATGACGTATTCATACTTGTCTTTCCTCATAGGTAATGGCGGTTATCAGAGGTAAAATTTTATCGCAAACTGCAATACTATAATTCAAACAAAAATAAAAAAATTAAAATCAAGAACATTAAAAGACTCAAAGAGGTGTGTCAACATTGCAAGGATGATAGAACAAATATCTGAATATGTCAGATTATATATATAATGATAACACAAAATGACGCAAGTGGGCTGTGTAGGCTATAAAAATGAAGAGAAGCACAATTTTTCATTTAGTCCGGAAGGAGTGATAGTACCCAATCTAACAATCCACTTGCATTCAAGTTGTGATAATCTGCGTTTTAAATTGCCGCCCCTGATGCCACCATGAACGCGGTCAATACCCCGTACTCGAAGTAGGTCAGGGTCGCAATTATGTTTCAGCTTGAAATGGCGGGGAACAGTTCTCATGGAGTTCAGGTCATCATTCGTTCTGGCTGCCCTAATGTCCCTGACATGTTCCCTAACTCGAACACGAAATTCGCGTGAGGTCAATCCCACATAAATGATGTCACAGGGGCAGGTGGCATAGTACACCACAAAATCACTCGAACACGAAATGTATTCCCGGATTTTGAATGTACGAGTACCATCAGCCGATCTGAACTCAAAAGCCCTCTCAATGTTCCTGCACGATAAACAGGAACCACAAGGGTAGCAGCCAATGCGTGGTTTCCCTGTATAGAAGGGAAGAGAAGGTGTACGAGCAACATAATGGCTCTTGACCAATAGGTCTTTCAAATTGTTGCTACGTCTGGCTGTCAGAAGAGGTTTTTCCGGTAATGCCTTACCGATCATTCCATCCGTTTTTAATATGGACCAATGTTTATTAAGTATGTTTCTAATGGTCCCCCACCTATTATTATAGGTGGAAATAAATCTGATTTGTTGATCATCTGTAGGTCTCTCCCTTGTGCCGGACAGGAGAAGGTCACGGTCCAATGTTTTAGCGCGATGATAACCATTTTTAATGCATTGCCGGCTATAACCCCGTGCACTGAACCTAGACCGAAGATCAACTGCCTGAGTCTCAAAACGCTCCGTGGTGGAACACAGGCGTCTGATTCTCAGGAATTGACCTATCGGAATGGCTCTAACAGTGGAACGGGGGTGGGCCGACGATGCATGCAGAAGTGCATTAACTGAAGTCTCTTTCCTGAACACGTCAGTCTGAATCCCCAGATTATCAGCAATCTCAATCTGCATATCCAGAAAGTAAATTCTCCGATGATGGAACTTATGGGTAAGCCTTATGTTATATGAATTATCATTCAGTTGTAACATGAATGTATTCAGATCATTCTCCGTACCTTGCCAGATGATCAATAGATCATCTATATAGCGATGCCAGCACTGCACATGGAGGTCGGCCTGCGCCCCATCCCCAAACAAACCCCTCTCCCAAAAGCCGAGAAAGAGGTTAGCATAAGAAGGCGCACAGGCCGCCCCCATGGCAGTGCCACGCTTCTGAAGGAAAAAACGATCTTTAAAAGTAAAAAAATTGTGATGCAAAACAAACTCCAAAAGCTCCAAAATCAGAGATCACAAAGATGCATCTAGATTGCTGGTTTTTAAAAAGAATTCAGGAGCTCTAAGTCCATGTTCATGCTTGATGTATGTATACAGTGACTCTACATCAGCCGTGACCAAAATCATGTCCAGCTCAAGGGAGAGGCCATCCAATCTCCTCAGGACGTCCGTAGTGTCTCTGACGTAGGAGGGCAAAGTCTCAACCAAAGGGTGTAAATAGTGTTCGATGAACCGACAAATAGGGTCACAAAGACCTCCCACGCCAGAGACAATCGGACGCCCCAGGGGAATTAATGGATCTTTATGTATTTTTGGTAATAAATAAAAGGTAGGCACCACCGGAAACTGCACAAAAAGGCCCTCAAAAACTTTTATGGTAATAACACCATCAGATAATGCTTTATCCAAAATCTGAAGCACAATTTTCTGGTACCATTAATTGGGTTAGCAGAAAGTGTTAAATAAGCATTAGTGTCTCTGAGTTGCCTAAAGACTTCCCTTTCGTACATCTTGACAGGCCTTGTCAGCTGGTTTAAAGACAACATAATTCAATGCTTGTAGTTGGCATAAGGCTTGACGTTGTAATCTGGTGAGACTATCACCAATTCTACCTTTAGATATTAATTTGAAATCATTAGTCACCAACCTACAGAAAATTTCTATCTGTGGACACAGAGAGAAGGGGGGAAATGTGGTGGATTTGGGAAGAACAGAAGCAGGGAAATTACCTGCAGGTGTGCCTGAACCTTCGTTGGCTAATTCTTCAAGAATACGAACAGCTTCCCGTTCAGCTGCACTATTAAGTTCAGAATCAGATTTCCCCATATGTAGGCGTTTCAGTATGAGCTTCCTCAAAAATAAATGAAGGTCCTTTACTGCAGTAAAGAAATCAAAATTATTATTAGGAACAAAAGACAGACCCAATTGGAGAACCTCACACTGAACATTAGTCAATACATGAGAGGAAAGATTGATTACCTCCAATTTGTTGCCCTTGCTCTTTTTCTCCAAAGACTGAGGTGGAGTCATACGTCGTTTATTTTTTCCTTTACGCCAGCTGGTCGATTTGTCTGAACCAAGCCGTTCCAAAAGATTAAGGTTAGAACTTGTGCTCGCCGTAGTATCGTCATCAACAGAGGACATTGAAGAAAAAGAGCTAGTACGATTACACGTGGGGGGTCGCTTGCCCCTGCCTAGGTACACATGTCGCCATTTATACACATGATTTCTTTTAAAGTCATTACAGTCGCGTTGGTACTTTTTAGTTTTATTTTCTACCAAGTCCTTCTCCCATTTGGCAAAATCCAAATCCAAGTCCCCATTCAACTTGGTCAGTGCTTCAGGGGAAAGAACTTTAATTAATGCATCCTAAATGGACTTGATTTCAATTTCAATATCTTTAATTGATGTGTCATTGAGTTGTATAAGAAGGTTCATGTACCCTCTTGAACAATTAGCAGACAATTCCTCCCAGCGTTGTTTAAATTTATTATCCTCAATTGGAAAAGAGGGAAACACCTGTATCCGCAAACCACGGGGTATCAAACCTTTAATGACATAACGCTCCAAGAAAGCCTTGTTCCACCACCACTTCATGCGTTTATTACATAAATTCTTCAGCCTTGCAATTTGACTAGTCACCTTCAGTTAATGCACTTCTGCATGCATCGTCGGCCCACCCCCGTTCCACTGTTAGAGCCATTCCGATAGGTCAATTCCTGAGAATCAGACGCCTGTGTTCCACCACGGAGCGTTTTGAGACTCAGGCAGTTGATCTTCAGTCTAGGTTCAGTGCACGGGGTTATAGCCGGCAATGCATTAAAAATGGTTATCATCGAGCTAAAACATCGGACCGTGACCTTCTCCTGTCCGGCACAAGGGAGAGACCTACAGATGATCAACAAATCAGATTTATTTCCACCTATAATAATAGGTGGGGGACCATTAGAAACATACTTAATAAACATTGGTCCATATTAAAAACGGATGGAATGATCGGTAAGGCATTACCGGAAAATCCTCTTCTGACAGCCAGACGTAGCAACAATTTGAAAGACCTATTGGTCAAGAGCCATTATGTTGCTCGTACACCTTCTCTTCCCTTCTATACAGGGAAACCACGCATTGGCTGCTACCCTTGTGGTTCCTGTTTATCGTGCAGGAACATTGAGAGGGCTTTTGAGTTCAGATCGGCTGATGGTACTCGTACATTCAAAATCCGGGAATACATTTCGTGTTCGAGTGATTTTGTGGTGTACTATGCCACCTGCCCCTGTGACATCATTTATGTGGGATTGACCTCACGCGAATTTCGTGTTCGAGTTAGGGAACATGTCAGGGACATTAGGGCAGCCAGAACGAATGATGACCTGACCTCCATGAGAACTGTTCCCCGCCATTTCAAGCTGAAACATAATTGCGACCCTGACCTACTTCGAGTACGGGGTATTGACCGCGTTCATGGTGGCATCAGGGGCGGCAATTTAAAACGCAGATTATCACAACTTGAATGCAAGTGGATTGTTAGATTGGGTACTATCACTCCTTCCGGACTAAATGAAAAATTGTGCTTCTCTTCATTTTTATAGCCTACACAGCCCACTTGCGTCATTTTGTGTTATCATTATATATATAATCTGACATATTCAGATATTTGTTCTATCATCCTTGCAATGTTGACACACCTCTTTGAGTCTTTTTAAATGTTCTTGATTTTAATTTGTTTTATTTTTGTTTGAATTATAGTATGCAGTTTTGCGATATACTTACCTCTGATGAACCGCCATTACCTATGAGGACGACAAGTGTGAATACGTCATGATACAAATGGATTTTTCCTACTAAACATACTCATCTGCGCACAGATCGTATTACCCATTGTAGCTGCTGTTTCAAAATGTGTTTGAGTTTATTGAATATCTAACATTTTGTATTTTATATTGCTTAATACCGTATTTTGTACTTTGAATTTTTCTACACTAAGCACTAAGTTGTTGTTCATATAGTGCGTCACCAATCTGATCACAAGTGTGATACGGTTTTGATATAGAGCGTCACTATTTTGGTCGCAAGTGCGACTTGTTATGGTAACTATAGTACTATGTGTTTTTATGGAACGCCATCAACCGTATCGCAAGTGTGACACGTTTTGATATGTAGTGTTATCAATTTGATATTTTTTGATGGGATTGAATTAACGAGTATTTAGGTGGTATCTTTACTTAGCGTTATCAATTTGATCTTGTTTTTGTGATGCGTGGTGTTACAATAGAATACATCTACATAGATTTCTTAATTTAACTTGTGCTTTACTAGTTTTTGCTGTGTGAGATTGCGCGCATCGCCGGTGCGTCTGTACTGTTCTCGTCATCTGAAGGCGTCGACCCAGTGCGATGCGTTCCAATTGACATCACTGGAGCGATTGCTCCTGGAACGCATCGCATCTGCGACGCCGGAAGTGACGTTGTAACTTCGGACGCCCCGCCTTTACGCACTCTTTTGTACGTCACCGCGTCCTATTGGTAGGGCGGTATATTTAAACACGCTAAATCAGGGATTGTACACATCGCCCCCCGAAGAAGCGAGGTGCGAAACGCGCGTCGGGGTCTCACGGGAGGTGTGGGGACGCGAACACACCTTTAGCAAGGTAACCTTATGACCACATTATCATCAAGTACTTACATTGGGTCTGGGTATGTAGCGCCATTAATTTGATCGCAATTGTGATTCAGTACTATGTACAGATTGAATCTAATTTTGTTACTTACTGTGCATACTATATGCTCACATTGAGCGTTACTAACTGGATCGCAATTGCGTTGCATTTTGTTAATATAGCTGGTGGATGTTATCCACAGATGTATAGTGGTTCTGCCATGCGCTAGTAGTAATTGCAGCATTGTCTGCTACAAACTACATTTCATTATTCAAATCTGTTGATCTCGGGTGCTTTAGACTCTCTGTATATATTTGGTTGTCCTTGCCTTGGATTACTATTACTATTTTCACAATTCTACAAATTTTGTGTTCGCACCCACCCCATGTGGGTACATTACCATCCTCCTGCTGCTAATTGGTATTTTATATGTTGTATTTCGATATGTTTGTGATTGTTTCCATGTCATTGTGTCCTGGTTCTTTGTATAAATAATTTCTAATAAATGGATTTATATATTTTTCAATATACTTCCAGGATGTGACTTATTATTATTGACACACCATTAGATTTAAGCCCTCGTATCTTTCTCTTATGCTTTGATTGTAGAGAATGGTAGAAGAGCACAGGTGTGAGTATGGCAATCGGTGGAGGAGGATGGGGCAAGTGTGGCGGTTGGTGCAAATTGGTGGAGGAAGACTGAGGGGAGTTGGGCGGAAATGGAGAGTGGTGGAGGAGGTTGGGGGTATGGGATAGACACTGGAGTGTGGTGAAAGAGGACAGGCTGAGTGAGGCGGATGGTCAAGAGTGGTAATGGAGGATGGGGATTAGTGTGACGGTCGGTACAGAGTGGTGAAGGAGGATACGGGTGAGAGAGACGGATGGTGGATAGTGATGCAGGAGGACAGGGTAGTGGAGGAGGACGGGGGGTGTTTGTGGTCTACAGTGGTGATGGTGCAGGATGAAATTATGTGAGGAGACTGGTGGAGGAAGACCAGTGGGGGTGGAGGACTAAATTATGTGTGTCAGACGGTGTAGTGTGGTGAAAGAAGTCGGGGGTGAGTGAGGCAGAGAGTGAAGAGTGGTGTAAAAGGACGTGAGTGAGGCAGAGATTGTAGAGTTGTAGTAGAGAACAGGGGTTCGTAATGTGGGCGATGGAGAGTGGTGGAGGAGGGTGGGGTTTATGAGGCGGATGGTGGAGAGTGATGAAGGAGGATGGAGCTCAGTGAGGCAAACAGTCGAGAGTGGTGGAGGACAGGGATGAGTGTGATGGTCGGTACACAGTGGTGAAGGAGGATGGGGTTGAGTGAGGCGGACAGTGGAGAGTGGTGCAGTAGGATGGGGTAGTGGAGAACTGGGTTGTGTGTAGCGGATGGTCAAGAGTGATGATAGAGGACGAAATAATGTGGCGGACAGTGGAAACTGGTGGAGGTGGATGCGGTTGTGTTTGGCAGATGGTGCAGAGTGGAGGAGGACAGGGGAGTGTGGCAGACGGTGAAGAGTAGTGGAAGATGTCAGTGGTGAGAGAGGCAAAGGGTGGAGAGTGGTGGAAGTCTACTGGGGTGAGTGAGGCTGAGAGTGATGGAGGAGGACAGAAGTGCGTGAACCAGAGGGTGGAGAGTGGTGGAGAAGGATGGGGTGTGTGAGGTGGAGGGAGAGAGTGATGAAGGAGGACAGCTGAGTGAGGCAGTTGGTCGAGCATAATGGTCGTGGATGGGGATGAGTGAGGCAGACAGTTGAGAGTGGTGGAGGATGTGGTTGTCTGTGGTGGATGGTTGAGAGTGGTGGTGGAGGACGAGGTTATGTGTGTGTATGCAGAGGAGTGGCAGAGGATGGAGCTGTGTGTGGCGAACGGTGTAGAGTGGTGGAGCAGGACAGAGTTTTGTGTGGCGGATGATGGAGGAGGATGGGTGTGTTTGTGTGGTGGACCATGGAGAGTGGTGAAAGAGGATGGGAGTGAGTGAGGTAGAGGGTGTAGAGTGGTGGAAGAGGACGTGGTGTGTGATGTTGTTGGTGCAGAGTGGTGGAAGAGGATGGGGTTGAGTGAGGCGAACAGTGGAGATTGGTGCAGTAGGATGGGGTAGTGGAGGAGAACTGGGTTGTGTGTGGTGGATGGTCAAGAGTGGTGGTAGAGGATGAAATAATGTGGCGGACGGTGGAAACTGGTGGAGGTGGATGTGGTTGTGTATGGCGGATGGTGCAAAGTAGAGGAGGACAGGGTGTGGCAGACGGTGGAGAGTAGTGGAAGAAGTCAGGGGTGAGAGAGGCAGAGGGTGGAGAATGGTGGAAAAGGACGGGGGTGAGTGAGGCTGAGAGTGATGGAGGAGAACAGGAGTGTGTAAACCAGAGGGTGGAGAGTGGTGGAGGAGGATGGGGTGTGTGAGGTGGAGGGAGGAGACTGATGGAGGAGGACAGCTGAGTGAGGAAGTCGGTGGAGCGTGACTGTGGTGGATGGGGATGAGTGAGGCAGACAGTTGAGAGTGGTGGAGGATGTGGTTGTCTAAGGTGGATGGTTGTGAGTAGTGGTGGAGGACGAGATTATGTGTGTGTGCGCCGAGGAGTGGCAGAGGACGGGGTTGTGTGTGGCGAACGGTGTAGTGGTGGAGCAGGACAGTTTTGTGTAGCGGATGATGGAGGAGGATGGGTGTGTTTGTGTGGTGGACCATGGAGAGTGGTGGAAGAGGATGGCAGTGAGTGAGGAAGAGGGTGTAGAGTGATGGAAGAGGACGTGCTGTGTGAGGTTGTTGGTGCAGAGTGGTGGAAGAGGATGGGGTGTGTGAGGGAGACGGAGGAGGGTGATGAAGGAGGAAGGGTGTGAGTGAGGCGGATGGTGCAGAGTAGTAGAGGATGCGGGTGTGTGAGGCAGACGGTGGAGGGTGGTGATGGAGTACGGGGGTAAGTGAGGCGGACGATGCAGACTAATGGAGGAGGATGGGGTGTGGTGGACGGTGGAGAGTGATGCAAGAAGATTGGAGCATATGAAGCAGACGGTGGAGAGTGGTAAAAGAGGATGGTGGATGTGATGAACGTGCACATGGTCCGCCACACGGTAGCCCGGGGTATCACGGCGTGTGATCCCTCCGTGCCGCAAATGTGACGAAAACGCGCACACACACGACGGCTGCTGCCGTCCGACCCAATAATCTGCAGGGATTTATAATTATCCCACTTCTACTTCGGAACTTGCAGCTCTCTGGCGCCCCCCTTACCCTCAGGTCAGTCAGGGAACTGCACCTAGGATAATTAGTCGCCAGACGGGCCACTTGGATGTGTGCGGGCTATTGGGCACGCTGCAGTGAGGGAATTATAATTACTCCGGGCCGCAGCCAGGCAATACACTTATAAAACCCGCTCCGTCACTGCCAACGCCACCCAATAGGTTAACACTTTACACCCCTTCTTTTAGCTGCCACCAGCTACGATTTACTTAATGAACAATTTATCAAGAGGGTCCGTAGCAACCCCAAAACAGTAGCGTAGTACTTCAGGCACGTGCAAATTCGTTTATAGAGCAGGAGAAACAAACTAATAATTTTATAGGTTTATTCCTTAAAAGGCAGGCAGTGCTTATAGTTTTAAAAAAGGGTAACAAGCTGAGGCAATACAGTTATGTACAATACAGTTAGAAATAAAACAGGATTAAAGATGAAAATAACTTACATGGTACTTAGATCATTTACAGACATGACAGGCTGGGGGAGGAGCCACACGTCATAGTTCATTTGCAGATCTGTTTGTCACGTCATCACAGCCTGGACTGACTAAGGGGGGCTCACTGCAAGACTTATACCTGTGGGCTGCTGACCTCACAAAAGGGGATGGTTTTTCTGGCCACCTCCCAGGGATAGAAGTTATGGTTTGAAGCTCTGGAAAGTCATAAGGACCATAACTCAGCGGGGGACTCTAGCAGAATAATGGCAGACCTATCAATGATCTTACTTTGAAATGACTGTTCAAATGAGTCCAAACTTGGGTGAGATAGTTCATGGTGCATCCGAGAATTCAATTTCTCAGGTTCTGTTGGAGTTACGGGTTCACCAGTACCACGGGAACGACGCCCGATGGACACAGGTTTCAAAACAGTAACTTTCGTGTTTCTAACGAAAGCTCCCACCGTGTTATAACCAAAAAGAATGAATTCTCATAATGGCTGCTATGGGAGGAAAAGCACATGGGCAGACAATGCAGACCCCTGTGGTGAGGAGGGAAACTCCAGCGCTGGCAGCTCAGGTTACACTAAGCCTGGGGGGAAGGAAAGCGCAGCTATACACAGGCTGCTAAATGTAGATGTCATCACACCTCCCCCCTTAGAGGGCGCTACGGAGGCATGACCTGTCGGTAATCCGCCATGCGCACCTCAGCGGGTTCGCCACGTCGTGACAACCCATCAGCATTCCCATGATCGCTGCCTTTCTTGTGTTGTACGGCAAAATCATACTGCTGTAGGGCAAGGCTCCAGCGTAGCAACCTACCATTGGTTCCGGACACTGTGTGCAGCCAGCTCAGAGGGTTGTGGTCGGTGACCACCTTGAAGGTGCGCCCGTACAGGTAGGGCTGCAAACGTTGCAGCGCCCAGACCATGGCCAGGCACTCCTTCTCGATGGTGGAGTATGCCACTTCCCTCGGCAGAAGTTTCCGGCTCAGGTACAACACGGGGTGCTCCTGGTTCCCCGAATCAACCTGGCTGAGTACAGCACCGAGGCCAAATTCGCTGGCGTCAGTCTGTACCAGGAATGGCCAACTGCTGTCGACGGCTTTCAACACTGGAGAGCTGCACAGGGCTGTTTTCAAAGCTCGGAATGCCGCCTCACAGCCATCTGTCCAGCTGACTGTTTGGGGTAGACCGCCCTTGGTGAGGTCCGTCAAGGGCTTTGCAATGGCGCTATAGTTCGGTACGAAACGCCTATAGTACCCTGCAGTGCCCAGGAAGGACTTCACCTGTTTTTTGGTCCTGGGGGTGGGCCAGGACACGATCACGTCCACTTTCTTGGGCTCTGGACTCATGGAACCCCCGCCTACCCGGTGCCCCAGGTAGTGGACCTCCCTCATGCCCATCTGGCATTTTCCCAGCTTGATGGTCAGACCTGCCTGGCGAATACGCTTGAGCACCTCCTGGAGATGCTGAAGGTGTTCCTCCCAGGTGGAACTGAAGACGGCAATGTCGTCCAGGTACGCCACAGCGTACTCCTCCAGTCCCTGAAGCAGGTGGTTGACCATGCGCTGAAAAGTGGCAGGGGCATTCTTCATGCCGAAAGGCATGACCGTGGACTCGTACAGTCCAAAAGGGGTGATAAAGGCGGATTTCTCCTGCGCTGCAGGGCTCAGGGGAATCTCATAGAATCATAGAATGGTAGAGTTGGAAGGGACCTCCTGGGTCATCTGGTCCAACCCCCTGCTCAAAGCAGGATTCTCTAAATCATCCCAGACAGATGTCTATCCAGCCTCTGTTTGAAGACTTCCATTGAAGGAGAACTCACCACCTCTTGTGGCAGCCTGTTCCACTCATTGATCACCCTAACTGTCAAAAAGTTTTTTCTAATATCTAATCTGTGTCTCCTCCCACTCAGTTTCATCCCATTGCTTCTAGTCTTTCCTTGCGCAAATGAGAATAAAGATGATCCTTCTACAATGTGACAGCCCTTGAGATATTTGTAGACAGCTATTAAGTCTCCTCTCAGTCTTCTTTTTTGCAAGCTAAACATTCCCAAATCCTGCAACCGTTCCTTATAGGACATGGTTTGCAGACCGGTCACCATTCTGGTTTGCCAGTATCCCCGGCTTAAATCCATGATGGATATGTACTTGGCATTCGCCAACCGCTCCAGCAGATCCTCGATGCGCGGCATTGGGTGCACATCAGAAGTAGTGATGGCGTTGAGCCCCCTGTAGTCCACGCAGAACCGGGTGGTCCGATCCTTTTTTGGCACGAGAACTACAGGTGAGGCCCACGCGCTTTTGGACGGTCGGATCACCCCCAGCTGCAACATCTCATGGATCTCCTGGCGCATAATCTGCTGCACCTCCTCAGAGATCCGATAAGGTGTCCGCCGTAACGGGGCGTGATTCCCGGTGTCCACCTCGTGGACTGCCAACTTGGTTCTTCCGGGTTGGTTAGTGAACACGGCCCGAAAGGATTCCAGAGTGGTCAGCAACTGCAACCACTGGGAGGCGGTTAGCGAGGCATTTACCTCCATGTCCTCAATGGACCCATTGGCCTTGGCTTGGGCCAGCATGTCCAGGAGGGGATCCTCCTCCCCGTCCTCGGGCAGGTTGCAGACCGGTAGGACGCAGGCTTCACGTTCGTGATGGGCCTTCATCATGTTGACGTGAAAGGCCTTGCGCCTACCCCGAGTGTGGTCAAGCGTGACCACGTAGGTGACTGGGTTGAGCCGTTGGTGCACGACGTACGGGCCTTCCCAGGCTGCCTGAAGCTTATCCTTTGGTACGGGGACCAGCACCCACACCTTTTGACCCACCTGGTAGGTCCGCTCCCGGGCGTTCTGGTCGGACCAGTGCTTCTGGTCAGCCTGAGCCTGCGTCATGTTGTCATGCACCAACTGCGTCAAGGTCTGCATCTTGTCGCGGAAGCGCATGACATAATCCACGATGGACACTTCCGTGGGGTTTGGCTCATCTTCCCAGGATTCTCTTATCAACCCAAGGGGTCCCCGGACTCGCCTGCCATACAGGAGCTCAAAGGGGGAGAACCCCGTCGAGGCCTGCAGGACTTCTCTGTAGGCAAACAGCAGGTGTGGGAGGTACCGCTCCCAATCGCGTCCCTGGGTCTCAACCAGCATGCGGAGCATCTGTTTGAGGGTACCGTTAAAGCGCTCACACAAACCATTGGTCTGTGGGTGATACGCACTCGATACCATACGCGTCACCTGCATTTTGCTGCAGATAGCCTTCATTAGGCGAGACATAAATTGGGTCCCTCGATCGGTAAGCATCTCCCTGGGAAATCCTACCTGTGAAAAGATGGTCACCAGTGCATCCGCCACCTTATCTGCCTTAGTTGAGGACAGAGCTACTGCCTCCGGGTACCGGGTAGCGTAGTCTACCACAGTAAGGATGTATTGCTTTCCAGAGCGGCTGGGGACGGCCAGTGGGCCCACAATGTCCACCGCGATCCTCTGGAAAGGCTCCTCTATCACTGGCAACGGGATCAGGGGAGCCTTAAGAGCAGGCCCCGCCTTCCCCACTCTTTGACAGGTGATACAGGAGCGGCAGTAGTTAGTCACATCTGTCCCCATCTTGGGCCAATAGAAGTGTTGAGACAGCCGTGCCTTAGTTTTGCTGATCCCCAAGTGTCCAGCGAGTGGAATCTCATGGGCAATCCTCAATAACTCACCTCGGAACTGGTGCGGGACGACCAGCTGTTTTTCCCTCAACCACTCCTTTTGGGAATCTCCGGGTACTGTCTCCCGGTACAACCTTCCTCGTTCCCAGAACACCCTCTCCTTATCAGTCACGGAGGTGGGCGTCTCGGCGAGGTGCCTCAAGTTCTCCAGGCTCGCATCTGAGTGCAGAGCGGCCTGGAAGTCCTGGCTGGAGGCAGCCAGAAGTGACGTCAGGGTTCCTTCCTCACTGGGACCCTCTGGGACCGGCTCTGGGTCCACCTCTGGTTCAGTCTCTCCTGTAGCGGAGGAGGGTCCAGATGGCAGGGCACTACCTGCAATCCGGGCACTCTGACTGCGGGTGACAGCAGCTACATATGCAGTCTCCCCGGGGATTTCTACAGACCCATCAGCCTGCGCTGCTGTGGGCTCTACCTCCCCATCCACCCCCAACACTTCAGGAGCAGTGCTACTTATGGGCCAGTTACCTTCCTCGGTGGCACTGGTCAGTGTCATGGCGTCACCTTCCTCCCGGTTCCCATGCACCTCCCCATTTCCTTGAGCACTGTCGCTTGCTCCTGCTAGGGGTTCCTCAGCTGTCTCACTCCGCAGAGCGACGTGGCTGAACGCTCCTGTACCTGTGGACACATCTACCACTTCAGATAAAGGGTTAACAGGTTCAGATGGCACAGATACATCACTATCAGCATCATTCCTAGGGAAAGAAAGGTTATCAGTTACATAATCACTTTGCAAAGCATTGGCAGGTAACACATTTAGTTTCCCATCATCATCAACATCAACATCATGGTTAACGTTAACCTTATTATCAGATTGGGGAGGGGTGTCAGGGACATAGTACGCGACCATCCTCCCCAGATCAGTCCCCAGTAAAACATCAGTGGGCAGGTTTTCAGACACCCCCACTTCCTTCACCCCGCTCCCGGCACCCCAGTCAATGAAAACCCGGGCTATCGGCAAGGGGTAGTGGACGCCCCCAATCCCGGTGACAGTTAAGGTTTTCCCCGGAATCAACTCTTCAGGGGCCACCAGTTCGGGTCGGATGAGGGTTCGTTCAGCCCCGGTGTCCTTGAGGCCTGTAGCAAGACGGGCTCCCACGCGGACAGGCTGCACGTTGTCATCAACCCTCCCCACCATACCACCCACCAAAAGAACAGAGGTGTTGGGCCCGGAGGCCTTGGCTGGGGGGGTTTGTCAGGAGTGGAACCCAGTACCTCTTGTCCACTGGCCAGCAGCTCTACCATCTGAGCTATTCTGCTGGCTGCAAAGTTCCTTGCTGAATCCAGATACCATTGACTGTTCTTCCTGATTGGCTACACCTAGTGCTCTCTTGATTGGGCCTCTGATTGCCAATTACACACCCTATATAAACCTGGCCCTGTGGGTGTGTCATTGCGAGATTATTGAGCTCCAAGCCTTTAGTCAAGCGTTTCCTCCTGATCCATTGCTACAAACACTGCTCTCCTGTGAACCGACCTCGGCCTGCCTTCTGACTACGCTCTCCGCCTGATCCATTGCTACAAACACTGCTCTCCTGTGAACCGACCTCGGCCTGCCTTCTGACTACGTTATCTGCCTGCTCCTCTGTTACCGAACTGCCTTTCCTGTGTACCGACCTCCGGCTGCCACCTGACTACGTTATCCGCCTGATCCATTGCTACAAACACTGCTTTCCTGTGTACCGACCTCCGGCTGCCATCTGACTACGCTACCTGCCTCTGCTTTCCCTAGTGTTTGCAGTAACATCGGCTCCAACCCAGACGGGATCTTGACAGAATAATCTCGCGCCAAAATGGAGTCCGCTGTGAACACCCTGAGACGGCAAGTTACGGAGCTTCAAAGTTTTTGTACTGACTCTCAAGGAAAATATGCCAAGTTACAAACTGATTTCACGGCGATACAACAGGAAGTAATTGAGCTACAAAAACAACTTCTGGACGTGCGCAATTCAGGGTCCGAATCAAATGCGCGGCTGCCGCTGCCTGCAAAGTTCAGTGGGGATCGCAAGCAGTACCGAGGATTCCTCAATCAATGCCGCATATACTTCCAGATGCAACCTGCTCCCTTTACCAGTGAGAGGAAGAAAGTTTTTTTCATGATAAATCTCCTGACGGATGAAGCTCTTGCTTGGGCTTCACCTTATGTAGAAAAGGACTATGACCTCCTTAATGACCTGGAAGCCTTCACCGCAGCTATGAATCAAGTTTTTGATGACCCAAACCGCTGTGCCACAGCAGAAACCAAATTACATAATTTGCGCCAAGGACGTCGCTCTGTTGCGGAATATACATCGGAGTTCCGTCGCTGGGTGGCCGACACCACCTGGAATCCAGCGGCCCAGAGAAGTCAATTTCGACAAGGGCTATCAGAACCAGTGAAAGACGAGCTTGCCAGGGTTGAGACCCCTGACCAGTTGGAGGACTTTATTCAACTATGTATCCGGATTGACCAGAGACTTACTGAAAGGAGAAAGGAGAGACTGCGAGCACTTGGGAATAGCCCTGGCTTCTCATTTTCAGCATCAGACCACCAAGAAAAGACGCAAGTTGTGTCTGAACCGATGCAGATCGACGTCATCCGAAGACCACTCTCTGCACAGGAGAAGGAGAGGCGACGTGCAGAACATCTCTGCCTCTATTGTGGGGACCCTGGACACTATGCCATCAACTGTCCTAACAAAAGGACTATAGCCTTTACCAACAACAGGTCTGCCAGCAATACGGACCTTTCTCAGCAGTCGGATTCCATCTTGCAGACTATCTCATCAGTAACGCCAGAAATAGACAAAATACATACCACATCATCTCATTTTGTAATCCCCATTCAGGTTGTAATGGGCACCCAAAAAATACAATGCTCTGCCCTGTTGGATTCGGGAGCAGGAGGAAATTTTATGGACTTAAAATTTACACGTGATAATAATATTTCCAGTAGGACCAAATCCACACCAATTGAAATGGAAACTGTGGATGGATCACCTTTGTCTTCTGGACCTGTCACGCATGAGACAATCGAACTGGAGATTTGTATCGACCCGGATCATCATGAAGCTGTCAGTTTCCACCTTATTTCATCTCCGAAATTTCCGGTTATTCTAGGGATCCCCTGGTTTTCAGTCCATAACCCTTCTATCAACTGGGCATCAAGGACCATCACCTTTCCATCTGACTACTGTAAGAATAATTGTCATAAGGAACCCCCTGTTCTCCAACAAGTCCAAATCTCTGAGATTTCGCATGAGAAGGAAGAGAAACTACCACCTCAATATCAGCAGTTCTCTGATGTCTGCAGTAAGAAGAAAGCAGATCAATTACCTCCTCACCGTCCTTACGACTGTCCCATTGAATTGCTGCCAGGAGCAACCATTCCATTTGGACGGATTTACAATCTTTCCGAACCTGAATTGAAGGTATTAAGAAAGTTCCTGGATGAAAATTTAGAGAAAGGCTTTATTCGACCTTCCACATCTCCAGCTGGGGCACCCCTGTTCTTTGTTGAAAAGAAAGACTCCACTCTGCGGCCATGTATTGACTACAGAGAGATGAATAATATCACTGTCAAGAATCGCTACCCGCTACCCTTGATTCCTGAACTATTTGAGAGACTCCGTTCTGCGAAAATCTTTACGAAGCTGGATCTTAGAGGGGCTTACAACCTCATACGGATTCGCCCAGGAGATGAGTGGAAGACCGCCTTCAGAACGAGATATGGACATTTTGAATCTCTTGTTATGACCTTTGGCCTTAGCAATGCCCCAGCCACCTTTCAACATTTTATTAATGATGTATTTCGAGATTTCTTGGACCAATTCGTTGTGGCTTATCTCGATGACATTCTTATATTTTCAGACACCTTGGAAGAGCATCGCAGGCACGTCCAGTTAGTCTTGGAACGACTACAGGAGAACCATCTCTACATTAAACTTGAAAAATGTGAGTTTGAACAAACCAGTATCCAATTTCTGGGATATATCATCTCCCCAGAAGGTCTGAGCATGGATCCCGGCAAAATCAATGCTGTAGTGGACTGGCCTGTTCCAAGAAATTTAAAAGACGTCCAGCGTTTCATAGGATTTGCAAATTTTTACCGAAAATTTATAAAGAACTTTTCACGGATCATACTACCAATTACTACACTAACAAAAAAGACCAAAGCATTTTTCTGGTCTCCGGAGGCACAGGAGGCTTTTGACAAGTTGAAAACTCTTTTTACGTCTGCTCCATTGTTAGTACACCCAAATCCTGAATTGCCATTTACTGTCGAAGTGGACGCCTCGGACTCTGCAGTGGGAGCCATTCTGTCTCAGCGAGTTGGGGACAAGATGCAACTTCACCCATGTGCGTTTCTTTCCCACACCATGTCATCTGCAGAAAAGAACTACGACATTGGTAATAAAGAACTGTTAGCCATTAAAGTTGCCTTCTCCGAGTGGAGACATCTTCTGGAAGGTGCCAATCACCCTGTGACTGTTCTCACGGACCACAAGAATCTTGAATTCCTCCGTACAGCAAAAAGATTGTCTGCAAGACAAGCACGATGGGCCTTATTTTTCTCAAGATTCAATTTTATAATCTCTTACCGGCCTGGTTCAAGAAATGGCAAGGCTGACGCCCTGTCCAGGATGTGTTCGGAACCTCAGGAGAGGTCTAGTAATGATGATACAATTCTAGGCCCTAAAAATTTTTTGGGAATATTGCACTCTAGAGGACTATGTAATAGAATTAAAGATGGATATCAAGAGGACTCTTTCCTTAATCATCCTTCGGAAGACGTCGATCTTTCATTCAAAGAGGGGTTTTGGATGCAGAAACACCAAATATATGTACCTGAATCTTCTCGCCTTGAAGTCCTCAAAAGTGTCCATGATTCTAAACTGGCAGGACATCCTGGAGTTGCAAAAACACAAGACTTACTACTTCGTTTTTTTTGGTGGCCTAGTTGTAGGAAGGACGTGAGGAAATATGTTTCAACCTGTTTAACATGCGCACGAAACAAGACCCCACGATCGTCTCCTCTAGGACTCTTACAACCACTCCCAGTTCCATCCAGGCCTTGGGGATCTATTTCCATGGATTTTATTGTGGAACTACCCCCTTCTAAACAGATGACCGTCATCCTTGTCATAGTGGACCGACTCACAAAAATGGCCCACTTTATTCCAACTGAAGGAATTCCTACTGCTGAAAAAACTGCAGAACTGATGATCAAAGAGGTATTCAGGTTACATGGAATTCCTGACAGCATGGTGTCTGACAGAGGCGTTCAGTTTACATCAAAATTTTGGAAGAGTTTCTGTACAGCCTTGGGAGTCACGGTGAATCTTTCTACCGCTTTCCATCCTCAGTCCAATGGCCAGACGGAGAGAACGAACCAGACTTTGGAGCAATACCTCCGTTGCTTCATTTCCTATCTTCAGGATGACTGGGTGGACTATTTACCAACAGCAGAGTTTGCCTACAACAACTCCATACATAGCGCTACATCTCAAACCCCATTTTTTGCTAATTATGGAGTACATCCAGTATTTATCCCTAATCTGCCAGTGAACACTCCCATTCCTGCTGTTAATGACAGGCTTACAAAATTACAGGAATCCCAGAAGGAATTATCAGAGATATTGCTCAAGACCCAGGAAGAATATAAGGAAGCAGCAGATAAACATCGGAGAGTGCCCCCTGCTCTTCAGGTTGGAGACAAAGTTTGGCTGTCCACTAAAAACCTTAAGACACATGTGCCATCCTCCAAATTGGGTCAGAAATTCATTGGACCTTTTCAAATTTCTGCAAAAATTAACCAGGTTGCTTTTCGTTTAAAACTTCCCAACAATCTAAAGATTCATCCAGTGTTTCACATATCCTTGCTCAAACCCTTCTGTGAAAACCCGTTTCCAGGAAGAATTCAGCCACCTCCTCCACCAGAAAGGATCCGTGGTGAAGAAGAATACATTGTGGATAAGATTCTGGACTCCCGAAAATTCAGAGGTAAACTGCAGTATCTGGTGCAGTGGAAGGGTTACGGACCAGAGGAAAATTCATGGGAACCAAGGGAGAACGTCCATGCTCCTAGACTAACAAGAGCCTTTCATCAGAGGTACCCGGATAAGCCAGCTCCTGAGATGTCCAGAGGCCATCCTGGAAGGAGGGGAGTACTGTCAGGAGTCGAACCCAGTACCTCTTGTCCACTGGCCAGCAGCTCTACCATCTGAGCTATTCTGCTGGCTGCAAAGTTCCTTGCTGAATCCAGATACCATTGACTGTTCTTCCTGATTGGCTACACCTAGTGCTCTCTTGATTGGGCCTCTGATTGCCAATTACACACCCTATATAAACCTGGCCCTGTGGGTGTGTCATTGCGAGATTATTGAGCTCCAAGCCTTTAGTCAAGCGTTTCCTCCTGATCCATTGCTACAAACACTGCTCTCCTGTGAACCGACCTCGGCCTGCCTTCTGACTACGCTCTCCGCCTGATCCATTGCTACAAACACTGCTCTCCTGTGAACCGACCTCGGCCTGCCTTCTGACTACGTTATCTGCCTGCTCCTCTGTTACCGAACTGCCTTTCCTGTGTACCGACCTCCGGCTGCCACCTGACTACGTTATCCGCCTGATCCATTGCTACAAACACTGCTTTCCTGTGTACCGACCTCCGGCTGCCATCTGACTACGCTACCTGCCTCTGCTTTCCCTAGTGTTTGCAGTAACATCGGCTCCAACCCAGACGGGATCTTGACAGGGTTCTTCTGCCTCTCCGGACAGGTGGCGCTTATGTGTCCTGTCCGTTTACAGGAGAAACACTGGCGGGGGTCTGATGTAGGCCTGACGCTGGCAAAGGGGATAGTGCCTCCAGAGGGACGGCTGGCAGGGGCACTGGGGTTGGTTGCAGGCTTACCCCCTCCCCAGCGGGCGGTGACGGTCTTCCGCACCTCGGGTTTCCGGTTGGCCTCATAGCTGTTGGCGATCCGTGCTGTTATGACCGCGTCCTCCGGTTCTCGGTCCAGGATGAATTGTCCGACCTCAGCTGGGCACAGATGCAGGAACTGGTCTTTGATCATCAGGTCCCTCAGCTCCTCAAAGGTGTTAACTGACAGTCCATGGATCCACTGATCAAAGTGGGTCCTGAGTCTTTCCACCACATCGCTATAACCGTCGTGTGGGCCACGTTGGAGGTTCCGGAACTTCTTTCGGTATACCTCAGGGGTTAGCTGGTACTTGGCGATCAGGGCCTGCTTGATGGCCTCATAGTCACCATCTTGATCTGACGTGAGGGAAGCAAACGCCTCCAGAGCTTTGCCCTTTAGCCCGGGGGTCAAGTACCTGGCCCATTGGTCGTCAGGCAGCTGGTACTGTCTGCAGACTTTCTCAAAGGCCCGCAGAAAAGTGTCCAAGTCTCCGTCCTTTTCCATCATGGGAAAGTGCTCCGGCCGGGGCTTCGGACTCTGAGAGCTGCTGGGTGTACCGCTCCGGGCTGTGGAGGGCATTGCCCCTTGTCTGAGCAGCTCCATTACATGGGCTCTCTGAGCTTCCCGCTCGGCTCTCTCAGCCTCCCGCTCGGCCTCTCGCTGGGCTCTCTCGGCCTCTCGCTGTTTGGCCTCTCGCTGGTCGGCTCTCTCTTGAGCTTGCTGGATCAGCTTCAGGCGTCCTTCATGGTTGTCAGCGGAGAGTCCCTCCAGGGCCGCCTGCAAGTAAGGGTCCAACCCGCCCTGGGTGTAAGCAGTCAGGGGTTGGGCCTCTGCTCCTGCGGCACCACCTTGGCTTGGGCCGGCTCCTGCGCCCGCCACGGTCCGATGCTCGTCCAGTTCCTTCAGGGCCTGGACCAGTTGGCCTTTGGTTCGGTTCGTGTGGACGAGGCCGTGGTACTTGCAGATTCCCACAAGAGTGTCCTTGCTCTGCTTTTCGTACCAACTTGCTCCTATGGTAGCCATGTTTGCCAAATAAAAGATAGGATAGAAAACAAAGAGAAGGGAGGGTAACCGCAAGTACACACAATTGTCTCAGGACTAATAAACACTGAGTCTGTTCTCCAAAACTTTAGTTGCAGGGTCCCTAAAGAACCGTGCAAGTTTTTTAGTGCATGGAATGATTGCTCAAACCAGATCACTAATGCTCTATAATCCCACCGCTGCCACCAAATGTGATGAACGTGCACACGGTACGCCACACGGTAGCCCGGGGTATCACGGCGTGTGATCCCTCCGTGCCGCAAATGTGACGAAAACGCGCACACACACGACGGCTGCTGCCGTCCAACCCAATAATCTGCAGGGATTTATAATTATCCCACTTCTACTTCGGAACTTGCAGCTCTCTGGCGCCCCTTTACCCTCAGGTCAGTCAGGGAACTGCACCTAGGATAATTAGTCGCCAGACGGGCCACTTGGATGTGTGCGGGCTATTGGGCACGCTGCAGTGAGGGAATTATAATTACTCCGGGCCGCAGCCAGGCAATACACTTATAAAACCCGCTCCGTCACTGCCAACGCCACCCAATAGGTTAACACTTTACACCCCTTCTTTTAGCTGCCACCAGCTACGATTTACTTAATGAACAATTTATCAAGAGGGTCCGTAGCAACCCCAAAACAGTAGCGTAGTACTTCAGGCACGTGCAAATTCGTTTATAGAGCAGGAGAAACAAACTAATAATTTTATAGGTTTATTCCTTAAAAGGCAGGCAGTGCTTATAGTTTTAAAAAAGGGTAACAAGCTGAGGCAATACAGTTATGTACAATACAGTTAGAAATAAAACAGGATTAAAGATGAAAATCACTTACAGGGTACTTAGATCATTTACAGACAAGACAGGCTGGGGGAGGAGCCACACGTCATAGTTCATTTGCAGATCTGTTTGTCACGTCATCACAGCCTGGACTGACTAAGGGGGGCTCACTGCAAGTCTTATACCTGTGGGCTGCTGACCTCACAAAAGGGGATGGTTTTTCTGGCCACCTCCCAGGGATAGAAGTTATGGTTTGAAGCTCTGGAAAGTCATAAGGACCATAACTCAGCGGGGGACTCTAGCAGAATAATGGCAGACCTATCAATGATCTTACTTTGAAATGACTGTTCAAATGAGTCCAAACTTGGGTGAGATAGTTCATGGTGCATCCGAGAATTAAATTTCTCGGGTTCTGTTGGAGTTACGGGTTCACCAGTACCACGGGGACGACGCCCGATGGACACAGGTTTCAAAACAGTAACTTTCGTGTTTCTAACGAAAGCTCCCACCGTGTTATAACCAAAAAGAATGAATTCTCATAATGGCTGCTATGGGAGGAAAAGCACATGGGCAGACAATGCAGACCCCTGCGGTGAGGAGGGAAACTCCACTAAGCCTGGGGGGAAGGAAAGCGCAGCTATACACAGGCTGCTAAATGTAGATGTCATCACAGTGGATGGGTGAGGCGAATGGTGGAGTCCAGTGGAGGAGGATGGGGTGTGAGTGGTGAATAGTGGCGAATGCTGGAAGAGGACGGGGTGTGCGAGGCAGTCGGTGCAAAGTAGCTGAGGACAGGGGTGAGTCAGGCGGACGTTGAAATGCAGTGGGGAATGGAGCAGAGAAACATTTATTGTTTCCACCTGCCGGGTAATTGTCGCCCTGGTACAGACGCCATATTGTGAACATGTGCACAGCTGTAGATAGATCAAAACTCTGACAGTCTTGTTGCATGACTGGATAGGAGGAGTGAACAAGAACCTACAGTATTAACCACTTCCTCTCTGCTGTTGATTTGCACCCGGGGCAGTTTGCATGAAACATATCTTGTGCCCCACACCGCATCAGGTTGGTTTGCTCTTGTGAGCAGGGTCCGAGCAGTATGGTGGCGGCACAATATGTGCCTCTGTGATGCCGGAAGCAATGGCCGTGCTGGAGTTCAAAAAGCAATAGAAGAGCGTTGATTTCACTCTTATTCCAGAGGAGCTGCTGCACACCCACATCGCCCACTGGTGGTCTCCTGATGGCGAGAGGCTGGCCTTCCTCAGCATCAACGACAGCACTGTCCCCAATATGATCATTCCGCAGTACACCGGCAGCCTGTACCCGCTGGGAAAGCAGTTCCCATACCCCAAGGTAACGGGAAACATCGCTCTTAATCCACTCTCCCATAATGCATTGCGGCATGCATTTCACAGCAGGATTTGGGGGGTAAATACTGTCTGTGACCCTCTTAGAAATGTCTTATTGTCTGTCTCAGGCTGGACAAACCAACCCCACTGTAAAGCTATTTGTGGCAAATCTTTATGGACCAACACACACCCTGGAGCTGATGGCGCCAGACAGCCTGCGCACCAGGTACTGACCCCCAATACATGTGCGCCATCCACCACCTGTCCTCTATAGAGATTAATGGGCACATATGTTATCGGGGTATATACATATTCGCATGTTATACTGGAGGACCAGCAAGTCAAAATATGGGGTATAACACACAGGGTGAATAAACAATAACATGGGACAGATACAGGCCCGGGGGTATATAATCCAGGGAAGATACAGGACTGGGGTATATAATACAGGACCGGGGGTATATAATACAGGCCCGGGGGTATATAGTACAGGGAAGATACAGGACCTGAGATATATAGTACAGGCTGATACAGGACCGGGGTATATAATACAGGCCCGGGGTATATAATCCAGGGAAGATACAGGACTGGGGTATATAATACAGGACCGGGGGTATATAGTACAGGGAAGATACAGGACCTGAGATATATAGTACAGGCTGATACAGGACCGGGGTATATAATACAGGACCCGGGGTATATAATACAGGGAAGATACAGGACCTGAGATATATAGTACAGGCTGATACAGGACCGGGGTATATAATACAGGATCGGGGGTATATAGTACAGGGAAGATACAGGACCTGAGATATATAGTACAGGCTGATACAGGACCGGGGTATATAATACAGGACCCGGGGTATATAATACAGGGAAGATACAGGACCTGAGATATATAGTACAGGCTGATACAGGACCGGGGTATATAATACAGGACCCGGGGTATATAATACAGGGAAGATACAGGACCTGAGATATATAGTACAGGCTGATACAGGACCGGGGTATATAATACAGGATCGGGGGTATATAGTACAGGGAAGATACAGGACCTGAGATATATAGTACAGGCTGATACAGGACCGGGGTATATAATACAGGCCCGGGGTATATAGTACAGGGAAGATACAGGACCTGAGATATATAGTACAGGCTGATACAGGACCGGGGTATATAATACAGGACCCGGGGTATATAATACAGGGAAGATACAGGACCTGAGATATATAGTACAGGCTGATACAGGACCGGGGTATATAATACAGGATCGGGGGTATATAGTACAGGGAAGATACAGGACCTGAGATATATAGTACAGGCTGATACAGGACCGGGGTATATAATACAGGATTGGGGTATATAGTACTGGGAAGATACAGGACCTGAGATATATAGTACAGGCTGATACAGGACCGGGGTATATAATACAGGCCCGGGGGTATATAATCCAGGGAAGATACAGGACCTGAGATATATAGTACAGGCTGATACAGGACCGGGGTATATAATACAGGACTCGGGGTATATAATACAGGGAAGATACAGGACCTGAGATATATAGTACAGGCTGATACAGGACCGGGGTATATAATACAGGACCGGGGGTATATAGTACAGGGAAGATACAGGACCTGAGATATATAGTACAGGCTGATACAGGACCGGGGTATATAATACAGGATTGGGGTATATAGTACTGGGAAGATACAGGACCTGAGATATGTAGTACAGGCTGATACAGGACCGGGGTATATAATACAGGCCCGGGGGTATATAGTACAGGGAAGATACAGGACCTGAGATATATAGTACAGGCTGATACAGGACCGGGGTATATAATACAGGCCCGGGGGTATATAATCCAGGGAAGATACAGGACCTGAGATATATAGTACAGGCTGATACAGGACCGGGGTATATAATACAGGACCCGGGGTATATAATCCAGGGAAGATACAGGACCTGAGATATATAGTACAGGCTGATACAGGCCCGGGGGTATATAATACAGGACCCGGGGTATATAATCCAGGGAAGATACAGGACCTGAGATATATAGTACAGGCTGATACAGGACCGGGGTATATAATACAGGACCGGGGGTATATAATACAGGGAAGATACAGGACCTGAGATATATAGTACAGGCTGATACAGGACCGGGGTATATAATACAGGACCGGGGGTATATAGTACAGGGAAGATACAGGACCTGAGGTATATAGTACAGGCTGATACAGGACCGGGGTATATAATACAGGACCGGGGGTATATAATACAGGGAAGATACAGGACCTGAGATATATAGTACAGGCTGATACAGGACCGGGGTATATAATACAGGACCGGGGGTATATAGTACAGGGAAGATACAGGACCTGAGATATATAGTACAGGCTGATACAGGACCGGGGTATAAAATACAGGACCCGGGGTATATAATCCAGGGAAGATACAGGACCTGAGATATATAGTACAGGCTGATACAGGCCCGGGGTATATAATACAGGACCCGGGGTATATAATCCAGGGAAGATACAGGACCTGAGATATATAGTACAGGCTGATACAGGCCCGGGGTATATAATACAGGACCCGGGGTATATAATCCAGGGAAGATACAGGACCTGAGGTATATAGTACAGGCTGATACAGGATCGGGGGTATATAGTACAGGGAAGATACAGGACCTGAGGTATATAGTACAGGCTGATACAGGACCGGGGTATATAATACAGGACCGTGGGTATATAATACAGGGAAGATACAGGACCTGAGATATATAGTACAGGCTGATACAGGCCCAGGGGTATATAATACAGGACCCGGGGTATATAATCCAGGGAAGATACAGGACCTGAGATATATAGTACAGGCTGATACAGGACCGGGGTATATAATACAGGACCGGGGTATATAGTACAGGGAAGATACAGGACCTGAGGTATATAGTACAGGCTGATACAGGACCGGGGTATATAATACAGGACCCGGGGTATATAATCCAGGGAAGATACAGGACCTGAGATATATAGTACAGGCTGATACAGGACAGGGGTATATAATACAGGACCCGGGGTATATAATCCAGGGAAGATACAGGACCTGAGATATATAGTACAGGCTGATACAGGACCGGGGTATATAATACAGGACCGGGGTATATAGTACAGGGAAGATACAGAACCTGAGGTATATACTACAGGCTGATACAGGACCGGGGTATATAATACAGGACTCGGGGTATATAATACAGGGAAGATACAGGACCTGAGGTATATAGTACAGGGAAGATACAGGACCTGAGGTATATAGTACAGGCTGATACAGGACCGGGGTATATAATACAGGACCGGGGTATATAGTACAGGGAAGATACAGGACCTGAGGTATATAGTACAGGCTGATACAGGACCAGGGTATATAATACAGGACCGGGGGTATATAGTACAGGAAGATACAGGACCTCAGATATATAGTACAGGCTAATACAGGACCGGGGTATATAATACAGGACCCGGGGTATATAATCCAGGGAAGATACAGGACCTGAGATATATAGTACAGGCTGATACAGGACCGGGGTATATAATACAGGACCGGGGGTATATAGTACAGGGAAGATACAGGACCTGAGGTATATAGTACAGGCTGATACAGGACCGGGGTATATAATACAGGACCGGGGGTATATAGTACAGGACCCGGGGTATATAATCCAGGGAAGATACAGGATCGGGGGTATATAGTATAGGGAAGATACAGGACCTGAGATATATAGTACAGGCTGATACAGGACCGGGGTATATAATACAGGATTGGGGTATATAATACAGGGAAGATACAGGACCTGAGGTATATAGTACAGGCTGATACAGGC
This sequence comes from Oophaga sylvatica, assembly GCA_033576555.1. Taxonomy (NCBI): domain Eukaryota; kingdom Metazoa; phylum Chordata; class Amphibia; order Anura; family Dendrobatidae; genus Oophaga; species Oophaga sylvatica. The sequence goes on from JARQOD010001357.1 coordinate 27,481, forward strand.
CCGGGGGTATATAATACAGGATTGGGGTATATAATACAGGGAAGATACAGGACCTGAGGTATATAGTACAGGCTGATACAGGACCGGGGTATATAATACAGGATTGGGGTATATAGTACAGGGAAGATACAGGACCTGAGGTATATAGTACAGGCTGATACAGGACTGGCGTATATAATACAGGATTGGGGTATATAATACAGGGAAGATACAGGACCTGAGGTATATAGTACAGGCTGATACAGGACCGGCGTATATAATACAGGACCGCTGGTATATAGTACAGGGAAGATACAGGACCTAAGGTATATAGTACAGGCTGATACAAGACCGGGGTATATAATACAGGACGGGGTATATAGTACAGGGAAGATACAGGACCTGAGATATATAGTACAGGCTGATACAGGCCCGGGGTATATAATACAGGATTGGGGTATATAGTACAGGGAAGATACAGGACCTGAGATATATAGTACAGGCTGATACAGGACCGGGGTATATAATACAGGACCGGGGTATATAGTACAGGGAAGATACAGGACCTGAGGTATATAGTACAGGCTGATACAGGACCGGGGTATATAATACAGGACCGGGGTATATAGTACAGGACCCGTGGTATATAATCCAGGGAAGATACAGGACCGGGGGTATATAGTACAGGGAAGATACAGGACCTGAGATATATAGTACAGGCTGATACAGGACCGGGGTATATAATACAGGATTGAGGTATATAATACAGGGAAGATACAGGACCTGAGGTATATAGTACAGGCTGATACAGGCCCGGGGGTATATAATACAGGATTGGGTATATAATACAGGGAAGATACAGGACCTGAGGTATATAGTACAGGCTGATACAGGACCGGGGTATATAATACAGGATTGGGGTATATAGTACAGGGAAGATACAGGACCTGAGGTATATAGTACAGGCTGATACAGGACTGGCGTATATAATACAGGATTGGGGTATATAATACAGGAAGATACAGGACCTGAGGTATATAGTACAGGCTGATACAGAACGGCGTATATAATACAGGACCGCGGGTATATAGTACAGGGAAGATACAGGACCTAAGGTATATAGTACAGGCTGATACAAGACCGGGGTATATAATACAGGATGGGGTATATAATACAGGGAAGAAACATGACCTGAGGTATATAGTACAGGCTGATACAGGCCCGGGGGTATATAATACAGGATTGGGGTATATAGTACAGGGAAGATACAGGACCTGAGATATATAGTACAGGCTGATACAGGACCGGGGTATATAATACAGGACCGGGGGTATATAGTACAGGGAAGATACAGGACCTGAGGTATATAGTACAGGCTGATACAGGCCCGGGTGTTATGTTTCGGTAGCTGAGGAGTGCAGGTAAAAAAGGCAATACACCAGAGCAGTTGGAATCTATGAGATTGCAGTACCCTGACTAACCACCACAACTAGAGGCAGCCGTGGAGCGTTCCTACGTTGGTCCTAGACGCCTCGTCACAGCCTGAGAAACTAACCACACCTAAAGATAGAAAGAGGAAAGCTATCTGCCCCGGAGCAGATCCCCAAAGAACATAGAAAGCCCCCAAACATGTAATGGCGGTTAGGCAAGAAGAAATACTGACACAGACAGAAAATAGTACGAGCAAACGTTGGGGCCCAAACTACCTAAATAGGAAAGGATAGGAAGGGCACTTACTGCAATCCCAAAAAAACCCTGAAAAGCACCAACTCTACTAATTTCAAAATCACCTGAGATCACACGACCTCTACCACCTAAATTAGTTCTCTGGTGTAACAAAATCAAAACAGCAGCCACTGAAAAAACTGGAAAAAGTAAAAGTACAAACATCAGTGGCTGAACCAAACTGAGAGGGCAAAAGCCCCCGGAGGGGACCCTGAAGGCCCCCCCAGAAGTGCAGGACAAAATGCAAAAATCAAACACAAAAACAAAAAGAAGAAAATGTCTTATCTGTTAGCAGGAGATTCAGACACGACACAGCAGGCTACAAAGGAAACAGGACTCAAGGATTGAGACTAGAACAATTGATCACCGGCAACCCTGATGGGAAGGCGACTCCCTTATATAAGACCAGTCAGTAACACCTGATTCCCACTCCTCACAATCTTCACTGGACAGTCCAGTACCGCTTGTAACCACCAGAGGGAGCCTCTGCTCAGAACTCATTTCAAGTCCATTCACAACAGTACCCCCCCCTTGAGGAGGGGTCACCGAACCCTCACTTGAGCAACCAGGTCGGTCAGGATGAGTTCTATGATACGCACGGATGAGTCTCCTAGCATGGATGTCCGAAGCAAACACCCAAGAATTGTCTTCCTGACCATAACCTCTCCACTTAACCAAATACTGGAGTTTCCGTCTAGAAAAACGAGAATTCAATACTTTCTCAACCACAAACTCCATATTGCCCTCAACCAGAACAGGGTCAGGCGGCAAAGCAGTAGGAACCACTGGCTCAACAAACCTCTTCAACAAGGACTTGTGGAACACGTTATGGATCTTAAATGTCCCTGGAAGAAGCAAACGAAAAGAAACAGGATTAAGAATCTCCATGATCTTATAAGGTCCAATGAACCTAGGCTTAAATTTAGGAGATGCCACTCTCATAGGAATATTTTTTGAGGACAACCAGACCAAGTCCCCCACTTTAAACCGAGGACCATCAGTCCTATGCCGGTTAGCAAACCGCTGAGCCCTCTCCTGAGAGAGGGACAACCTCTCCACTACCTGGTCCCAAATCTGTTGCATACGCTCCACAACAGAGTCAACACCTGGACAGACAGAAGCCTCCGTCTGTCCTGAAGAAAATCGAGGGGAAACCCAGAATTACAGAAAAATGGAGACATCAAAGTGGCAGAGCTAGCCCTATTATTAAGAGCAAACTCAGCCAAAGGCAAAAAAGAGACCCAGTCATCCTGATCAGCAGAAACAAAGCATCTTAGATAAGTCTCCAATGTCTGGTTTGTTCTCTCAGTTTGACCATTGGTCTGAGGATGAAACGCCGAGGAGAAAGACAATTGAACACCAAGTTTAGAACAAAAGGTCCTCCAAAATCTGGAAACAAACTGGACTCCTCTGTCAGACACAATGTTCTCAGGAATGCCGTGTAAACGAACCACGTGCTGAAGGAACAAAGGCACCAATTCAGAGGAGGAAGGCAACTTAGGTAATGGCACAAGATGTATCATCTTGGAAAACCTATCACAAATCACCCAGATGACGGTCATTCTCTGAGAAACAGGGAGGTCGGAAATGAAATCCATAGAGATATGGGTCCATGGTCTCTTGGGCACAGGCAATGGCATCAACAAACCACTAGAGCGAGAGCAAGTCCCGCAGGACTGCACAAATTCCCTGACATCACGAGACAAGGTAGGCCACCAAAAGGACCGACTAACCAAGTCTCTGGTACCAAAAATTCCGGGATGCCCAGCCAACGCGGAACAATGAATCTCAGACATCACACTCTTTTTCCACTGGTCCGGGACAAACAATTTTCCAACAGGGCAGCGCTCGGGCCTATCCTCCTGACACCCCTCCAGAGCAAGTCTCAAATTGGGTGAGATGGCGGAAAGAACTACACCCTCTTTCAAAATAACAGAAGGATCAGATAACTCAGGAGAGTCCGCAAGGAAACTCCTCGAGAGGGCATCCGCCTTAACATTCTTAGTGCCAGGAAGAAAGGAAACCACAAAATTAAAACGTGTGAAAAACAAGACCCACCTGGCCTGTGTAGGATTGAGTCGCTTGGCAGATTCCAGATAAACCAGATTCTTATGGTCCGTAAGGACCACCACCTGATGTTTGGCTCCCTCCAGCCAATGTCTTCACTCTTCAAAAGCCCACTTCATGGCCAGTAACTCCCGATTACCCACGTCATAATTACGTTCAGTAGGAGAAAATTTTCGAGAGAAAAAGGCACAAGGGTTACTTTTAGAGGTCTCTGGATCTTTTTGGGACAAAACGGCACCTGCCCCAATTTCAGAGGCATCAACCTCCACCTGAAATGGCAGAGAAACATCAGGCTGCCGTAGAACAGGAGCAGAAGTGAATCTCTGCTTAAGTTCCTGAAATGCAGAGACTGCCTCCGGAGGCCAATTCACCACATCAGAACCCTTTTTGGTCAAATCAGTTAATGGTTTAACAATAACCGAGAAATTACCAATAAATTTACGATAAAAATTGGCAAAACCCAAAAATCTTTGAAGAGCCTTTAATGAAGTAGGTTGGACCCAATCACAGATGGCCTGAACCTTGACCGGGTCCATTTCAATAACAGATGGGGACAAAATGAATCCCAGAAATGAGATCCTCTGTACGCCAAAAAGACACTTTGATCCCTTCACATACAGAGCATTCTCTCTCAAAATCTGGAATACAGTTCGAACATGTTTCACATGAGAGTCCCAGTCATTAGAAAAAATCAAGATATCATCCAAATAAACAATCAGAAATTTATCCACAAAATCCCTGAAAATGTCATTCATGAAGGACTGGAAGACAGAAGGAGCATTAGTGAGCCCAAAGGGCATCACAAGGTACTCAAAATGCCCCTCAGGGGTATTGAATGCCGTCTTCCATTCATCCCCGTGCTTAATACGAATAAGGTTATATGCCCCCCTGAGGTCAAGCTTGGTAAACCAAGTAGCGTTTTTCACCCTGGAAAACAGGTCAGAAATCAAAGGTAACGGGTATTGATATTTTACAGTAATATTGTTCAAAAGACGATAATCAATACACGGCCTTAATGAACCATCCTTTTTGGCCACAAAGAAAAAACCGGCACCTAAGGGTGAAGAGGATGGTCTGATATGACCCTTCTCCAATGATTCCTTGATATAAGACCGCATAGCGTCATGTTCAGGTACAGACAAGTTAAAAAGGCGACCTTTAGGGAATTTACTACCAGGCACTAATTCAATAGCGCAGTCATAGCTCCTATGGGGAGGCAAGGATGCAGATTTACTTTCGCTAAACACATCAGAAAAATCAATCAAAAAGTCAGGAACATCCTGAGCCTGGGGGGAGGCAGAAAAAACAGGAGTGTTGGTATTGGCAGCCCCAACTGGTTACAGACACAGATTTCCAATCCAAAACAGGATTATGAGACTGCAACCAAGGGAAGCCCAGTACGATAATATCATGCAGATTATACAGAACCAAAAATTTACAGCACTCCTGATGATCAGGTTCAACCCTCATTATCACCTGAGTAGAGAACTGAGGTTTATTCTCAGCCAAAGGGGTAGAATCGATCCCCAGTAAGGGAATAGACTTCTGTAGGGGTATCAAGGGAAACCCACAACGTTTAGCAAAATCATAATCCATCAGGTTAATAGCTGCTCCAGAATCAACGAAAGCCTGAGCAGAAAATGAGGACAGAGAGCATATCAGAGTGACAGTTAATAAAAACTTAGTCTGAACACTACCCAAGACAACTGAGCGTGCAAAACGTCTTCCCCGCTTAGGGCAGACTGAAATAGCATGAGAGGCATCACCACAGTAGAAACATAACCCATTGCGCTTTCGAAACTCATGACGCTGTGCCCCAGAAACCACTCTATCACACTGCATGGATTCAGAAGCAGGTTCACAAGGCAACACTATTCCACGCATACTTCTCCGCTCACGCAAACGTCTGTCAATTTACGACAGACGTTGGGGCCCAAACTACCAAAATAGGAAAGGATAGGAAGGGCACTTACTGCAATCCCAAAAAAACCCTGAAAAGCACCAACTCTACTAATTTCAAAATCACCTGAGATCACACGACCTCTACCACCTAAATTAGTTCTCTGGTGTAACAAAATCAAAACAGCAGCCACTGAAAAAACTGGAAAATGAAAAGTACAAACATCAGTGGCTGAACCAAACTGAGAGGGCAAAAGCCCCCGGAGGGGACCCTGAAGGCCCCCACAGAAGTGCAGGACAAAATGCAAAAATCAAACACAAAAACAAAAAGAAGAAAATGTCTGTTAGCAGGAGATGCAGACACGACACAGCAGGCTACAAAGGAAACAGGACTCAAGGATTGAGACTAGAACAATTGATCACCGGCAACCCTGATGGGAAGGCGACTCCCTTATATAAGACCAGTCAGTAACACCTGATTCCCACTCCTCACAATCTTCACTGGACAGTCCAGTACCGCTTGTAACCACCAGAGGGAGCCTCTGCTCAGAACTCATTTCAAGTCCATTCACAACACCCGGGGTATATAATACAGGATTGGGGTATATAGTACAGGGAAGATACAGGACCTGAGGTATATAGTACAGGCTGATACAGGACCGGCGTATATAATACAGGATTGGGGTATATAATACAGGGAAGATACAGGACCTGAGGTATATAGTACAGGCTGATACAGGACCGGGGTATATAATACAGGACGGGGTATATAATACAGGGAAGATACAGGACCTGAGATATATAGTACAGGCTGATACAGGCCCGGGGGTATATAATACAGGATTGGGGTATATAATACAGGGAAGATACAGGACCTGAGGTATATAGTACAGGCTGATTCAGGACCGGGGTATATAATACAGGGAAGATACAGGACCTGAGATATATAGTACAGGCTGATACAGGCCCGGGGGTATATAATACAGGATTGGGGTATATAGTACAGGGAAGATACAGGACCTGAGGTATATAGTACAGGCTGATACAGGACCGGGGTATATAATACAGGACCGGGGTATATAGTACAGGGAAGATACAGGACCTGAGATATATAGTACAGGCTGATAGAGGACCGGGGTATATAAAACAGGGAAGATACAGGACCTGAGGTATATAGTACAGGCTGATACAGGCCCTGGGGTATATAATACAGGACCAGGGGTATATAGTACAGGGAAGATACAGGACCTGAGATATATAGTACAGGCTGATACAGGACCGGGGTATATAATACAGGGAAGATACAGGACCTGAGGTATATAGTACAGGCTGATACAGGCCCGGGGTATATAATACAGGACCGGGGGTATATAATACAGGGAAGATACAAGACCTGAGGTATATAGTACAGGCTGATACAGGCCCTGGGGTATATAATACAGGATTGGGGTATATAATACAGGGAAGATACAGGACCTGAGGTATATAGTACAGGCTGATACAGGACCGGGGTATATAATACAGGACCGGGGGTATATAGTACAGGGACGATACAGGACCTGAGATATATAGTACAGGCTGATACAGGACCGGCGTATATAGTACAGGATCGGGGGTATATAGTACAGGGAAGATACAGGACCTAAGGTATATAGTACAGGCTGATACAGGACCGGGGTATATAATACAGGATTGGGGTATACAATACAGGGAAGATACAGGACCTGAGGTATATAGTACAGGCTGATACAGGACCGGGGTATATAATACAGGACCGGGGGTATATAGTACAGGGAAGATACAGGACCTGAGTATATAGTACAGGCTGATACAGGACCGGGTATATAATACAGGACGGGGTATATATACAGGAAGATACAGGACCTAGTATATAGTACAGGCTGATACAGGCCGGGGTATATAATACAGGATCGGGGTATAAATACAGGGAAGATACAGGACCTGAGTATATAGTACAGGCTGATACAGGACCGGGGTATATAATACAGACGGGGGTATAAGTACAGGAAGATACAGGCCTGAGGTATATAGTACAGGCTGATACAGGACCGGGGTATATAATACAGACGGGGTATATATACAGGAAGATACAGGACCTGAGATATAGTACAGGCTGATACAGGGATACGGTGGGTAATATAGAATACAGGAATTGGGGTATATACAATAAGGGAAGATACAGGACCTGAGGTATATAGTACAGCTAACAGGACCAGGTATTAATACAGGACCGGGGGTATATATACAGGGAAGATACAGGACCTAAGGTATATAGTACAGGCTGATACAGGACCGGGGTATAATACAGGACGGGGTATATAATACAAAGAGATACAGGACCTGAGTATATAGTACAGGCTGATACAGGCCGGGGTATATAATACAGGAGGGGTATACAATACAGGGAAGATACAGGACCTGAGGTATATAGTACAGGCTGATACAGGACCGGGGTATATAATACAGTACGGGGGTATATAGTACAGGGAAGATACTAGGCCTGAGATATATAGTACAGGCTGATACAGGACCGGGGTATATAATACAGTACCGGGGGTATATATACAGGAAGATACAGGACCTGAGTATATAGTCAGGCTGATACAGGCCGGGGGTTTATAATACAGGATTGGGGTATATAATACAGGGAAGATACAGGACCTGAGATATATAGTACAGGCTGATACAGGACCGGGGTATATAATACAGGACCGGGGTATATAGTACTGGAAGATACAGGACCTGAGGTATATAGTCAGGCTGATACAGGACCGGGGGTATATAATACAGGGAAGATACAGGACCTAAGTATATAGTACAGGTGATACAGGACCAGGGGTATACATACAGGACAGAGATATATAATACAGGAAGATACAGGACCTGAGGTATATAGTACAGGCTGATACAGACGGGGTATATAATACAGGCCCGGGGTATATAATACAGGGAAGATACAGGACCTAAGGTATATAGTACAGGCTGATACAGGACGGGGTATATAATACAGGACAAGAGATATATAATACAGGGAAGATACAGACCTGAGGTATAAGTACAGGCTATACAGGACCGGGTATATAATACAGGCCGGGGTATTAATACAAGGAAGATACAGGACCTGAGATATATAGTACAGGCTGATACAGGACCAGGTATATAAACAAGGAAGATACAGGACCTGAGATATATAGTACAGGCTGATACAGGACCGGGTATATAATACAGGAGCTAGGTATATAATACATGGAATATACAGGACCTGAGATATATAGTACAGCTGATACAGGACCGGTATATAATACAGGAAGATACAGGACCTAGGTATATAGTACAGGCTGATACAGGACAGGGTATATATACAGGACCTCGGATATATAATAAGAACCAATAATTAAAAAACACGAGAACTAGTCAAAAGAACCATAGTGGTACATTAACAATGATATTATTGTAATTATATAACTAGTCCATATATAGGATTATAATAGGACACAAAAAACTCATACAGAAGCACACAAAGAACAAAACAGTGCAAAAACCAACAAAATTAATTCAAAATTAAATTTATTGTAAATAGTCATAGAACAAGGAACAGGGAGTAAAAAGTCCTGGGTTGACCCCCCCTTTTTTGTTGCGGTTTCGTTTGCTATTGGTAGCCGTCACTTTTTACTCCCTGTTCCTTGTTCTATGACTATTTACAATAAATTTTCAATTTTGCATTAATTTTGTTGGATTTTTGCACTGTTTTGTTCTTTGTGTGCTTCTCGGATATATAATGCAGGGAAGATACAGGACCTGAGGTATATATTACAGGCTGATACAGGGCCGGGGGTATATAATACAGGACCAGGGTATAAAATACAAGAAAGATACAGGACCTGAGATATATAGTACAGGCTGATACAGGACCGGGGTATATAATACAGAATCGGGGATATATAATGCAGGGAAGATACAGGACCTGAGGTATATAGTACAGGCTGATACAGTATCAGGGGTATATAATACAGGACCGGGGTATATAATACAGGGAAGATACAGGACCTGAGGTATATAGTACAGGCTGATACAGTATCAGGGTATATAATACAGGACCAGGGTTATATAATACAGGGAAGATACAGGACCTGAGGTATTAGTACAGGCTGATACAGGACCGGGGGTATGTAATACAGGACCGGGGATATATAATACAGGGAAGATACAGGACCTGAGGTATATTGTACAGGCTGTTACAGGACCGGGGTATATAATACAGGACCAGGGTTATTGTTATGTTAGGTAGCTGAGGAGGACAGGAACAACAGCCGGGCAGCCGAACACCTGAGATGTTGGTAACTAATGGGTTGCAGATTCCTAAACTAACCACACAACTAGAGGTAGCCGTGGAGCGTTCCAACGTTGATCCTAGACGCCTCGTCACAGCCTGAGAGATAACTACACCTAAAGGTAGGAAGCCCCCAAACATGTAATGGCGGTTAGACAAGAAGAAAGCACGAACACAGACAGAAAATAGAATGAGCAAACGCTGGGGCCACAAGCTGACTAAATAGGATAGGACAGGAGAGATTACTTTCTGCAACCCAGAAAACCCTACAAAAATCCAACAATTCTGATTACAAAAATACTGAGATCACACGATCTCGCCACCCACTAAATCAGATCTCAGTGTGAACAAAACCAAGCCGCAGCCACTGAAAAAATAGGAAAAAGAAAATGAACAAATAACAGTGGCGTCAGATAAACTGAGAGGAGCACAAGCCCCCCGGAGGGGACCTGGCTGACCTCCACAGAAGTGCAGGGAACAAGGCAAAAGCAAACACAAAAATAAAAGCAGAAAATATCTTATCTGATAGCAGAAGATGTAGGCAAGACTCAGCAAACTTCCAAATGAACCAGGAACCACAATTGAGACAAGAACAATTGATCACCGGCAACCATCATGGGAGGGAACCCCCTTATATCAGACCAGTCAGTGAACCCACATTGCCATTCCTCGCTGAAAGATTCAGTACTGTCTGTAACCACCAGAGGGAACCTCTGCTCAGAAACCATCTCTAGCACATTCATAACAGTACCTCCCCCTTGAGGAGGGGTCACCGAACATTCACTTGTGCAACCAGGCTGATCAGGATGAGCTCGGTGATCAGTCTCCTAGCATGGATGTCCGAAGTAAACACCCAAGAATTGTCCTCCTAACCATAACCTCTCCACTTAACCAAATACTGGAGTTTCCGTCTAGAAAAACGAGAATCCAATATTTTCTTAACCACATACACCAGATTGCCCTCAACAAAAACAGGTCAGGAGGCGCAGCCATAGGAACCACTGGCTCGACAAACCTCTTCAATAAGGACTTGTGGAACACGTTATGGATCTTAAATGTCCCTGGAAGAAGCAAACAGAAGGAAACAGGATTAAGAATCTCCATGATCTTATAAGGTCCAATGAACCTAGGCTTAAACTTTGGAGATGCAACCCTCATAGGGATATTTCTTGAGGACAACCAAACCAAGTCCCCCACTTTAAACCGAGGACCATCAGTCCTATGCCGGTTGGCAAACCGTTGGGCCTTCTCCTGAGAGAGAGACAACCTCTCCACTACCTGGTCCCAAATCTGCTGCATTCGCTCCACAACAGAGTCAACACCTGGACAGACAGAAGCCTCCACCTGTCCCGAAGAAAATCGAGGGTGAAACCCAAAATTGCAGAAAAATGGAGACATCAAGGTGGCAGAGCTAGCCCTATTATTAAGAGCAAACTCAGCCAAAGGCAAAAAAGAGACCCAGACATCTTGATCAGCAGACACAAAACATCTCAAATAAGTCTCCAAGGTCTGGTTTTGTCACGCTGTATAGCAGATATATATATGAGATGTCAGTAATCTATATCAAAAGGGCAACATACTATATAACATGCGCATAGATATATTATAACATGGATTTACCTGATAGAATGTCCAGTGGGTCAAAACGGAATCCGTTATACGCTGTCTCCGGCTAGAGGGTGACCGGGGTCTAAGCTGACCCTGAACTGGGGTCCTAACTAATCCCTCAACCTGGAGGTACTGTTAAAGGTACAGAGGTCCAGGCCACCAGCGTAAACCCTGTCTCCTATCAATCCCTGCCAACTGTATTCTAGTCCTAAGAAGGACCCTGAATACCACCAAAGGGAATGAACAGGTAACGGATAATGAACAGAAAGACATACAAGAAAGAGAAGGAATAAAGTAAATAAAGTCTTACATACAACACTCACACACAGTAGGAACACCTAAGGTCTCAGAGATAAACTATAAGCTATAAGAGTAAAAACAACTAATGAACTCTTAGCTTAAATATTCTCAGAACCGATCCAGACTGCTGAACTACATGAATGCTATCACCGGCGTCTAACACCCAGACTGGCAGAAATATAAAGGAAACTAATTAGAACACAATCAAAAGCAGCGGGCGAGGCTGCACCTAGCCTTAGCAAAGAGCTAGGAAAAATTAACTCTCACATTACCAAAAAACAAAGAAACAGCAGCTCAGCTGTGAGAAGTCAGAATGTGCAATCGCGACGATCTTCGTGGCGATGCACCCATGACAGTACCCCCCCTTCTACGAGGGGCCTCCGGACCCTCATGACCAGGTCTGTCCGGGTGAGTTGTGTGAAAGGTCCGTCGACGTTATCATTGACCACCACTGAAGGAGGTAGAGGTGACGGTATGACTGGTGCCACATACTTTTTAAGTAATGACTTGTGAAACACATTATGAATTTTAAACGTAGGAGGGAGGTCCAGACGAAATGCCACAGGATTAATTATGGAGCTGATCCTGTACGGCCCGATGAATCTGGGACCCAACCCCCAGGAGGGAACTTTAAGTTTAATATTCCTGGTAGACAACCACACCAGATCATTCACCTTCAGATCTCGACCAGAAACTCTCCCCCTATCAGCCATCCGTTTGTAACGGTTCTCCGTAACCTTCAGTCTTAACTGATCTGGCACTATCAGTCTCCCTGGAAGTCCCACAGGGGCGTCCCCCTGAGCCCCCAATACCTCCCCCTCAAGCTCAGAGCATACAGCTGACACCACAACGCCCTCCTGAGGAATAGGAACCGGATCATCCATCCTCCCGGTCCCTGGGAAAGTACGAGATAAGGCATCAGGAAGCAACTTTATTGAGCAGTCATATGCGCGATGAGGAGGTAACTCTTTACACCCCTCCTCTGAGAACATCTCCCCAAAGTCCTCCAGAAAAGGAGGCAAAGTCCTAGGCACAACCGCACCGATGACCGTGCTCATGCAGTTATTCTTGCAAAATTCACCCCACTGGCTTATCTTTCTGGATTGCCAATCAATCACTGGGTTATGTTTAGCCAACCAAGGAAGTCCCAACACAATAGGAGTAGGTAGACCCTCCAACACATAACAAGACAATTGCTCTTTATGTATTGCCCCTACTCGAAGATCTATGTTATGAACAGCTTGAACCAAGCTACCTTGACCAAGAGGTCTAGAATCAATAGAGAGTATAGGGACCGGTTTGGCCAATACACTCAGTTGCATACCATGCACCTGGGCAAACCGAGCGTCCACAAGATTAGCCCCGGACCCACTATCAAGAAAAACAGAAATCCTCTCAGTTCTAGTACCAATCACCACCTCCGCAGGCACGATAAACTGAGAGGGATTTGGGGACGAAATACAGACTCCCAGGTTAACTCCTTGGGTCAAAGAGGTCCGGGATGGACAACCCCCAACAAAATGTCCCTCTCTCCCGCAAAAGAAACACCTTCTAGCCTTGCGGCGCACCGCCGATTCCCTCCTACAAAATGATGTCCCTCCCAACTGCATGGGTTCCTCAGAACAGACCAGGGAACCTCAGTATAAGGGACTTTAGTAGTAGGTGGAGTCATCATGGGGGGCGGAGTTACCTCGCGTCTTCCCCGAAGTCGTCTATCAATGCGAATAGCAAGGGCCATAGCAGCCTCCAGTGATGGAGGAGAATCATACTGAGCCAACACATCTTTTAATTTGTCAGACAACCCTTGACAAAACTGGCTCCTAAGAGCTGGGTCATTCCACTGAGTATCTGTTGCCCATCTACGGAACTCAGAAGAATATTCCTCCGCTGGACGATTTCCCTGCCGTATTTTACGTAACTTTGTTTCAGCAAGGGAAACTCGATCCGGATCATCATATACCAGACCCAGGGCAGTAAAAAATCGATCCACTGACTGGAGATCTGGGGAGCCTGGAGGAATAGAGAACGCCCAAGATTGAGGGTCCCCTTGCAAGAGCGAGACAACAATTCCCACCCTCTGCTCCTCACTCCCAGATGACCGAGGCCGCAGCCGAAAGTACAATTTACATGCCTCCCGGAAAGTAAAAAATTTGTCCCGCCCACCAGTGAACCTGTCCGGGAGAGCAACCTTAGGTTCAGATCTGGTTTGCTCTGGGAGGGACAAAACCTTGGACTTAATGTCTGCAAATTCCATGGACAACCCCTGCAACTGTCGGGCCAGCTGGGCTACTGGATCCATGACAGCTGGGGAGAATTTTTTTGGGCCGGTGAAAATGTCACGCTGTATAGCAGATATATATATGAGATGTCAGTAATCTATATCAAAAGGGCAACATACTATATAACATGCGCATAGATATATTATAACATGGATTTACCTGATAGAATGTCCAGTGGGTCAAAACGGAATCCGTTATACGCTGTCTCCGGCTAGAGGGTGACCGGGGTCTAAGCTGACCCTGAACTGGGGTCCTAACTAATCCCTCAACCTGGAGGTACTGTTAAAGGTACAGAGGTCCAGGCCACCAGCGTAAACCCTGTCTCCTATCAATCCCTGCCAACTGTATTCTAGTCCTAAGAAGGACCCTGAATACCACCAAAGGGAATGAACAGGTAACGGATAATGAACAGAAAGACATACAAGAAAGAGAAGGAATAAAGTAAATAAAGTCTTACATACAACACTCACACACAGTAGGAACACCTAAGGTCTCAGAGATAAACTATAAGCTATAAGAGTAAAAACAACTAATGAACTCTTAGCTTAAATATTCTCAGAACCGATCCAGACTGCTGAACTACATGAATGCTATCACCGGCGTCTAACACCCAGACTGGCAGAAATATAAAGGAAACTAATTAGAACACAATCAAAAGCAGCGGGGCGAGGCTGCACCTAGCCTTAGCAAAGAGCTAGGAAAAATTAACTCTCACATTACCAAAAAACAAAGAAACAGCAGCTCAGCTGTGAGAAGTCAGAATGTGCAATCGCGACGATCTTCGTGGCGATGCACCCATGACAGGTTTGTTCTCTCGGTTTGTCCATTGGTCTGAGGATGAAATGCAGAGGAGAAAGATAATTGAACACCAAGTTTAGAACAAAATGTCCTCCAAAATCTGGAAACAAACTGGACTCCTCTGTCAGACACAGTGTTCTCCGGAATGCCATGTAACCGAACCACGTGCTGAAGGAACAAAGGCACCAATTCGGAGGAGGAAGGTAACTTAGGTAATGGCACAAGATGTATCATCTTGGAAAACCTATCACAGATTACCCAGATAACGGTCATTCTCTGAGAAACAGGAAGGTCGGAAATAAAATCCATAGAGATATGGGTCCATGGCCTCTTGGGCACAGGTAATGGCATTAACAAACCACTAGAGCGAGAGCAAGGCTTGGAGCGAGAGCAAGTCCCACAGGACTGCACAAATTCCCTGACGTCACGAGACAAAGTAGGCCACCAAAAGGACCCACTCACCAAGTCTCTGGTACCAAAAATCCCGGGATGACCAGCCAAAGCGGAACAATGAATCTCAGACATCACACTCTTCTTCCACTGCTCTGGGACAAACAATTAAAACGTGTGAAAAACAAGGCCCACCTGGCCTGTCTAGGATTAAGTCGCTTGGCTGATTCGAGATAAACCAGATTCTTATGGTCCGTGAGAACCACCACCTGATGTTTGGCTCCTTCCAGCCAATGTCTCCACTCTTCAAAGGCACACTTCATGGCCAATAACTCCCGATTACCCACGTCATAATTACGTTCAGTTGGAGAAAATATTCGAGAGAAAAAGGCACAAGGGTTACTCTTAGAGGTCTCTGGATCTCTTTGGTACAAAACGGCACCTGCCCCAATTTCAGAGGCATCAACCTCCACCTGAAACGTAGAGAAACGTCAGGCTGCCGTAGAACAGGAGCAGAAGTGAATCTCTGCTTAAGTTCCTGAAACGCAGAGACTGCCTCAGGAGGCCAGTTCACCACATCAGAACCCTTTTTGGTCAAATCAGTCAATGGTTTAGCAATACCTGAGATTACCAATAAATTTACGATAAAAATTGGCAAAACCCAAGAATCTCTGAAGAGCCTTTAATGAAGTAGGTTGGACCCCATCACAGATGGCCTGAACCTTGACCGCGTCCATTTCAATAACTGACGGAGACAAAATGAATCCCAGAAATGAGACCTTCTGTACGCCAAAAATACATGTTTCACATGAGAGTCCCAGTCATTGGAAAAAAATCAAGATATCATCCAAATAAACAATCAGAAATTTATCCACAAAATCCCTGAAAATATCATTCATGAAGGATTGGAAGACGGAAGGAGCATTAGTGAGCCCAAAGGGCTTCACTAGGTACTCAAAATGCCCCTCTGGGGTATTAAACGCAGTCTTCCATTCATCCCCGTGCTTAATGCCAATAAGGTTATACGCCCCCCTGATGTCAAGCTTGGTAAACCAACTAGCACTTTTCACCCTGGAAAACAGGTCAGAAATCAAGGGTAACGGATATTGATACTTCACAGTGATCTTATTCAAGAGACGATAATACACAGCCTCAATGAACCATCCTTTTTGGCCACAAAGAAAAACCGGCACCCAAGGGTGAAGAGGATGGTTGATATGACCCTTCTCCAATGACTCCTTGATATAAGATCGCATAGCATCGTGTTCAGGTACAGATAAGTTAAAAAGGCGACCTTTAGGAAATTTACCACCAGGCACTAATTCAATAGCGCAATCATAGCTCCTGTGAGGGGGCAAGGATGCAGATTTACTTTCACTAAATATATCCGAAAAATCAGTCAAAAAGTCAGGAACATCCTGAGACTGGGGAGAGGCAGAAAAAACAGGAGTGTCGGCATTAACACATTGGCAGCCCCAACTGGTCACAGACACAGATTTCCAATCCAAAACAGGATTATGAGACTGCAACCAAGGAAACCTAGTACAATAATGTCATGCAGATTATACAGCATCAGAAATTTGCAACTCTCCTGATGATCTGGTTCAACCCTCATTATCACCTGAGTAGAAAACTGGGGTTTATTCTCCGCCAAAGGGTAGAATCAATGCCCAGTAGGGGAATAGACTTCCGCAGGGGTATTATGGGAAACCCACAACGTTTGGCAAAGTCAAAATCCATCAGGTTAATAGCTGCTCCTGAATCAACAAAAGCCTGAGCAGAAAATGTGGACGGGAGCAAATCAGGGTAACAGTCAACAGAAATTTAGTCTGAACACTACCCAAGACAACTGAGCGTGCAAAACGTCTTCCCCGCTTAGGGCAGACTGAAATAGCATGAGAGGCGTCACCACAGTAGAAACATAACCCATTGCGCTTTCGAAACTCATGACGCTGTGCCCCAGAAGTCACTCTATCACACTGCATGGGCTCAGAAGCTGGCTCACAAGGCAACACTATCTCACGCATACCTCTGCACTCATGCAAACGTCTGTCAATTTGAATAGCCAATGACATAGAATCATTGAGACCAGAGGGAGCAGGGAATCCCACCATAACATCCTTTACATTGTCTGACAGCCCCTTCCGAAAAAGGGCTGCCAAAGCATCATCATTCCATTTAGTCAGGACTGTCCACTTTCGGAATTTCTGACAGTACAACTCAGCGTCTTCAAGACCCTGATTTAATGCCAACAAGGTTTTTTTCAGCTTGATCAGTGACATTAGGTTCATCATACGATAACCCCAGAGCCAGAAAAAATGCATCAATATCATTCAAAACAGGATCCCCAGGAGTTAGGGAAAAAGCCCAATCCTGAGGATCGCCGCGCAGGAGAGAGATGACAATTTGAACCTGCTGTGCTGCGTTCCCTGAGGACTTAGGCTTTAATGCAAAAAACAACTTACAGTTATTTTTGAAATTCAGAAATTTAGCCCGATCCCCCAAAAACAAATCTGGCATGGAATCCTAGGTCCCACAACCGGCAACCTAGCAAGATAGGTAGCAATACTCCGAACCTCAGTGGCAAGCTGATCCACACGGCCAGACAACTGTGCAAACTCCATTGAGAGAGAAAAAAAAATACTCCTCAGCACCCAGAGAAAAAGAGGGAAAAAATGCAACAAAGAGAAAAAAAAATCTCTGACAACTCTGACAACTTTTTTCTTTCCACACTATTTTTCCCTTCTGTGAGTACCATATAATTTTCAGTTTGGCCGGTGATACTGTTATGTTAGGTAGCTGAGGAGGACAGGAACAACAGCCGGGCAGCCGAACACCTGAGATGTTGGTAACTAATGGGTTGCAAATTCCTAAACTAACCACACAACTAGAGGTAGCCATTGAGCGTTCCTACGTTGATCCTAGACGCCTCGTCACAGCCTGAGAGATAACTACACCTAAAGGCAGAAAGATGAAAGCTATCTGCCCCGGAGCAGATCCCCAAAGAAAATAGGAAGCCCCCAAACATGTAATGGCGGTTAGACAAGAAGAAAGCACGAACACAGACAGAAAATAGAATGAGCAAACGCTGGGGCCACAAGCTGACTAAATAGGATAGGACAGGAGAGATTACTTTCTGCAACCCAGAAAACCCTACAAAAATCCAACAATTCTGATTACAAAAATACTGAGATCACACGATCTCGCCACCCACTAAATCAGATCTCAGTGTGAACAAAACCAAGCCGCAGCCACTGAAAAAACAGGAAAAAGAAAATGAACAAATAACAGTGGCTTCAGATAAACTGAGAGGAGCACAAGCCCCCCGGAGGGGACCTGGCTGACCTCCACAGAAGTGCAGGGAACAATGCAAAAAGCAAGCACAAAAATAAAAGCAGAAAATATCTTATCTGATAGCAGAAGATGCAGGTAAGACTCAGCAAACTTCCAAATGAACCAGGAACCACAATTGAGACAAGAACAATTGATCACCGGCAACCATCATGGGAGGGAACCTCCCTTATATCAGACCAGTCAGGGAACCCAGATTGCCATTCCTCGCTGAAAGGTTCAGTACTGTCTGTAACCACCAGAGGGAACCTCTGCTCAGAAACCATCTCTAGCACATTCATAACAGTACCTCCCCCTTGAGGAGGGGTCACCGAACATTCACTTGTGCAACCAGGCTGATCAGGATGAGCTCGGTGATCAGTCTCCTAGCATGGATGTCCGAAGCAAACACCCAAGAATTGTCCTCCTAACCATAACCTCTCCACTTAACCAAATACTGGAGTTTCCGTCTAGAAAAACGAGAATCCAATATTTTCTCAACCACATGCACCAGATTGCCCTCAACAAAAACAGGGTCAGGAGGCGCAGCCATAGGAACCACTGGCTCAACAAACCTCTTCAATAAGGACTTGTGGAACACGTTATGGATCTTAAATGTCCCTGGAGGAAGCAAACGGAAGGAAACAGGATTAAGAATCTGCATGATCTTATAAGGTACAATGAACCTAGGCTTAAACTTTGGAGATGCAACCCTCATAGGGATATTTCTTGAGGACAACCAAACCAAGTCCCCCACTTTAAACTGAGGACCATCAGTCCTATGCCAGTTGGCAAACCATTGGGCCTTCTCCTGAGAGAGAGACAACCTCTCCACTACCTGGTCCCAAATCTGCTGCATTTGCTCCACAACAGAGTCAACACCTGGACAGACAGAAGCCTCCGCCTGTCCCGAAGAAAATCGAGGGTGAAACCCAAAATTGCAGAAAAATGGAGACATCAAGGTGGCAGAGCTAGCCCTATTATTAAGAGCAAACTCAGCCAAAGGCAAAAAAGAGACCCAGTCATCTTGATCAGCAGACACAAAACATCTCAAATAAGTCTCCAAGGTCTGGTTTGTTCTCTCGGTTTGTCCATTGGTCTGAGGATGAAATGCAGAGGAGAAAGATAATTGAACACCAAGTTTAGAACAAAATGTCCTCCAAAATCTGGAAACAAACTGACTCCTCTGTCAGACACAATGTTCTCCGGAATGCCATGTAACCGAACCACGTGCTGAAGGAACAAAGGCACCAATTCGGAGGAGGAAGGTAACTTAGGTAATGGCACAAGATGTATCATCTTGGAAAACCTATCACAGATTACCCAGATAACGGTCATTCTCTGAGAAACAGGAAGGTCGGAAATAAAATCCATAGAGATATGGGTCCATGACCTCTTGGGCACAGGTAATGGCATTAACAAACCACTAGAGCGAGAGCAAGGCTTGGAGCGAGAGCAAGTCCCACAGGACTGCACAAATTCCCTGACGTCACGAGACAAAGTAGGCCACCAAAAGGACCCACTCACCAAGTCTCTGGTACCAAAAATCCCGGGATGACCAGCCAAAGCGGAACAATGAATCTCAGACATCACACTCTTCTTCCACTGCTCTGGGACAAACAATTAAAACATGTGAAAAACAAGGCCCACCTGGCCTGTCTAGGATTAAGTCGCTTGGCTGATTTGAGATAAACCAGATTCTTATGGTCCGTGAGAACCACCACCTGATGTTTGGCTCCTTCCAGCCAATGTCTCCACTCTTCAAAGGCCCACTTCATGGCCAATAACTCCCGATTACCCACGTCATAATTACGTTCAGTTGGAGAAAATATTCGAGAGAAAAAGGCACAAGGGTTACTCTTAGAGGTCTCTGGATCTCTTTGGTACAAAACGGCACCTGCCCCAATTTCAGAGGCATCAACCTCCACCTGAAACGGTAGAGAAACATCAGGCTGCCGTAGAACAGGAGCAGAAGTGAATCTCTGCTTAAGTTCCTGAAACGCAGAGACTGCCTCAGGAGGCCAATTCACCACTTCAGAACCCTTTTTGGTCAAATCAGTCAATGGTTTAGCAATACCTGAGATTACCAATAAATTTACGATAAAAATTGGCAAAACCCAAGAATCTCTGAAGAGCCTTTAATGAAGTAGGTTGGATCCAATCACAGATGGCCTGAACCTTGACCGCGTCCATTTTAATAACTGACGGAGACAAAATGAATCCCAGAAATGAGACCTTCTGTACGCCAAAAATACATGTTTCACATGAGAGTACCAGTCATTGGAAAAAAATCAAGATATCATCCAAATAAACAATCAGAAATTTATCCACAAAATCCCTGAAAATATCATTCATGAAGGATTGGAAGACGGAAGGAGCATTAGTGAGCCCAAAGGGCTTCACTAGGTACTCAAAATGCCCCTCTGGGGTATTAAACGCAGTCTTCCATTCATCCCCGTGCTTAATGCGAATAAGGTTATACGCCCCCTGAGGTCAAGCTTGGTAAACCAACTAGCACTTTTCACCCTGGAAAACAGGTCAGAAATCAAGGGTAACGGATATTGATACTTCACAGTGATCTTATTCAAGAGACGATAATTAATACATGGCGTCAATGAACCATCCTTTTTGGCCACAAAGAAAAACCGGCACCCAAGGGTGAAGAGGATGGTCTGATATGACCCTTCTCCAATGACTCCTTGATATAAGATCGCATAGCATCGTGTTCAGGTACAGATAAGTTAAAAAGGCGACCTTTAGGAAATTTACCACCAGGCACTAATTCAATAGCGCAATCATAGCTCCTGTGAGGGGGCAAGGATGCAGATTTACTTTCACTAAATATATCCGAAAAATCAGTCAAAAAGTCAGGAACATCCTGAGACTGGGGAGAGGCAGAAAAAACAGGAGTGTCAGCATTAACACATTGGCAGCCCCAACTGGTCACAGACACAGATTTCCAATCCAAAACAGGATTATGAGACTGCAACCAAGGGAAACCTAGTACAATAATGTCATGCAGATTATACAGCATCAGAAATTTGCAACTCTCCTGATGATCTGGTTCAACCCTCATTATCACCTGAGTAGAAAACTGGGGTTTATTCTCCGCCAAAGGGGTAGAATCAATGCCCAGTAGGGGAATAGACTTCCGCAGGGGTATTATGGGAAACCCACAACGTTTGGCAAAGTCAAAATCCATCAGGTTAATAGCTGCTCCTGAATCAACAAAAGCCTGAGCAGAAAATGTGGACGGGAGCAAATCAGGGTAACAGTCAACAGAAATTTAGTCTGAACACTACCCAAGACAACTGAGCGTGCAAAACGTCTTCCCCGCTTAGGGCAGACTGAAATAGCATGAGAGGCGTCACCACAGTAGAAACATAACCCATTGCGCTTTCGAAACTCATGACGCTGTGCCCCAGAAGTCACTCTATCACACTGCATGGGCTCAGAAGCTGGCTCACAAGGCAACACTATCTCACGCATACCTCTGCACTCATGCAAACGTCTGTCAATTTGAATAGCCAATGACATAGAATCTGTCATGGGTGCATCGCCACGAAGATCGTCGCGATTGCACATTCTGACTTCTCACAGCTGAGCTGCTGTTTCTTTGTGTTTGGTAATGAGAGAGTTAATTTTATCTAGCTCTTTGCTAAGACTAGGTCCAGCCTCGCCCGGCTGCTTTGGATTATGTTCTAATTAGTTTCCTTTATATGCCTGCCAGTCTGGGTGTTTGATGCCGGTGAAAGCATTCATATAGTTTAGCAGACTGGAGCGGTTCTGAGAATACTTAAGCTAAGAGCTCCTTAGTTGTTTTTACTCTTATAGCTTATAGTTTATCTCTGAGACCTTAGGTGTTCCTACTGTGTGTGAGTGTTGTATGTAAGACTTTATTTACTTTATTTCTTATCTTTCTTGTATGTCTTTCTGTTCATTAACCGTTACCCGGTCATTCCCTTTGGTGGTATTCAGGGTCCTTCTTAGGACTAGAATACAGTTGGCAGGGATTGATAGGAGACAGGGTTTACGCTGGTGGCCTGGACCTCTGTACCTTTAACAGTACCTCCAGGTTTAGGGATTAGTTAGGACCCCAGTTAGGGTCAGCTTAGACCCCGGTCACCCTCTAGCCGGAGACAGCGTATAACGGATTCCGTTTTGACCCACTGGACTTTCTGTCAGGTAATTCTATGTTATCATATAGCTATGCGCATGTTATATAGTATGTTGCCCTTTTGATATAGATTATTGTCATCACATATATATATCTGCTATACAGCGTGACATTTTCACCGGCCAATACTAAAGATTCTCCCCAGCTGTCATGGATCCAGTAGCCCAGCTGGCC
The DNA here is from genome assembly GCA_033576555.1 of Oophaga sylvatica. Taxonomy (NCBI): domain Eukaryota; kingdom Metazoa; phylum Chordata; class Amphibia; order Anura; family Dendrobatidae; genus Oophaga; species Oophaga sylvatica. Next base: position 50,558 of record JARQOD010001357.1, read on the forward strand.
CGGCAGTTGCAGGGTTGTCCATGGAATTTGCAGACATTAAGTCCAAGGTTTTGTCCCCCCCGGAGCAAACCAGATCTGAACCTAAGGTTGCTCTCCCGGATAGGTTCACTGGTGGGCGGGACAAATTTTTTACTTTCCGGGAGGCATGTAAATTGTACTTTCGGCTGCGGCCTCGGTCATCTGGGAGTGAAGAGCAGAGGGTGGGAATTGTTATCTCGCTCTTACAAGGGGACCCTCAATCTTGGGCGTTCTCTATTCCTCCAGGCTCCCCAGATCTCCAGTCAGTGGATCGATTTTTTGCTGCCCTGGGTCTGGTATATGATGATCCGGATCGAGTCTCCCTTGCTGAAACAAGGTTACGTAAAATACGGCAAGGAAATCGTCCAGCGGAGGAATATTCTTCTGAGTTCCGTAGATGGGCAACAGATACTCAGTGGAATGACCCAGCTCTTAGGAGCCAGTTTTGTCAAGGGTTGTCTGACAAATTAAAAGATGTGTTGGCTCAGTATGATTCTCCTCCATCACTGGAGGCTGCTATGGCCCTCGCTATTCGCATTGATAGACGTCTTCGGGGAAGACGCGAGGTAACTCCGCCCCCCGTGATGACTCCACCTACTACTAAAGTCCCTTATACTGAGGTTCCCCTGGTCTGTTCTGAGGAACCCATGCAGTTGGAGGGACATCATTTTGTAGGAGGGAATCAGCGGTGAGCCGCAAGACTAGAAGGTGTTTCTTTTGCGGGAGAGAGGGACATTTTGTTGGGGGTGTCCATCCCGGACCTCTTTGAACCAAGGAGTTAACCTGGGAGTGTGTATTTCGTCCCCAAATCCCTCTCAGTTTCTCGTACCTGCGGAGGTGGTGATTGGTACTAGAACTGAGAGGATTTCTGTTTTTCTTGATAGTGGGTCCGGGGCTAATCTGGTGGACGCTCGGTTTGCCCAGGTGCATGGTATGCAACTGAGTGTATTGGCCAAACCGGTCCCTATACTCTCTATTGATTCTAGACCTCTTGGTCAAGGTAGCTTGGTACAAGCTGTTCATAACATAGATCTTCGAGTAGGGGCAATACATAAAGAGCAATTGTCTTGTTATGTGTTGGAGGGTCTACCCACTCCTATTGTGTTGGACTTCCTTGGTTGGCTAAACATAACCCAGTGATTGATTGGCAATCCAGAAAGATAAGCCAGTGGGGTGAATTTTGCAGGAATAACTGCATGAGCACGGTCATCGGTGCGGTTGTGCCTAGGACTTTGCCTCCTTTTCTGGAGGACTTTGGGGAGATGTTCTCAGAGGAGGGGTGTAAGGAGTTACCTCCTCATCGCACATATGACTGCTCAATAAAGTTGCTTCCTGATGCCTTATCTCGTACTTTCCCAGGGCCGGGAAGACGGATGATCCGGTTCCTATTCCTCAGGAGGGAGTTGTAGTGTCAGCTGTATGCTCTGAGCTTGAGGGGGAGGTATTGGGGGCTCAGGGGGACGCCCCTGTGGGACTTCCAGGGAGACTGATAGTTCCAGATCGCTTAAGACTGAAGGTTACGGAGAACCCTTACAAACGGATGGCTGATAGGAGGAGAGTTTCTGGTCTAGATCTGAAGGTGAACGATCTGGTGTGGTTGTCTACCAGGAATATAAAACTTAAAGTTCCCTCCTGGAGGTTGGGTCCCAGATTCATCGGGCCATACAGGATCAGTTCCATAATTAATCCTGTGGCATTTCGTCTGGACCTCCCTCCTACGTTTAAAATTCATAATGTGTTTCACAAGTCATTACTTAAAAAGTATGTGGCACCAGTCATACCGTCACCTCTACCTCCTCCTTCAGTGGTAGTCAATGATAACGTGGAAGTTCATTGAGGGGGTATGGTCCTGAGGAGAGGACGTGGGTCCCTGCGTCTGATGATAACGCAGATCGATTGGTTCGGACCTTTCACACAATTTACCCGGACAGACCTGGTCATGAGGGTCCGGAGGCCCCTCGTAGAAGGGGGGGTACTGTCATGGGTGCATCGCCACGAAGATCGTCGCGATTGCACATTCTGACTTCTCACAGCTGAGCTGCTGTTTCTTTGTGTTTGGTAATGAGAGAGTTAATTTTATCTAGCTCTTTGCTAAGACTAGGTCCAGCCTCGCCCGGCTGCTTTGGATTATGTTCTAATTAGTTTCCTTTATATGCCTGCCAGTCTGGGTGTTTGATGCCGGTGAAAGCATTCATATAGTTTAGCAGACTGGAGCGGTTCTGAGAATACTTAAGCTAAGAGCTCCTTAGTTGTTTTTACTCTTATAGCTTATAGTTTATCTCTGAGACCTTAGGTGTTCCTACTGTGTGTGAGTGTTGTATGTAAGACTTTATTTACTTTATTTCTTATCTTTCTTGTATGTCTTTCTGTTCATTAACCGTTACCCGGTCATTCCCTTTGGTGGTATTCAGGGTCCTTCTTAGGACTAGAATACAGTTGGCAGGGATTGATAGGAGACAGGGTTTACGCTGGTGGCCTGGACCTCTGTACCTTTAACAGTACCTCCAGGTTTAGGGATTAGTTAGGACCCCAGTTAGGGTCAGCTTAGACCCCGGTCACCCTCTAGCCGGAGACAGCGTATAACGGATTCCGTTTTGACCCACTGGACTTTCTGTCAGGTAATTCTATGTTATCATATAGCTATGCGCATGTTATATAGTATGTTGCCCTTTTGATATAGATTATTGTCATCACATATATATATCTGCTATACAGCGTGACAGAATCATTGAGACCAGAGGGAGCAGGGGAGCAGGGAATCCCACCATAACATCCTTTACATTGTCTGACAGCCCCTTCCGAAAAAGGGCTGCCAAAGCATAATCATTCCATTTAGTCAGGACTGTCCACTTTCGGAATTTCTGACAGTACAACTCAGCGTCTTCAAGACCCTGATTTAATGCCAACAAGGTTTTTTTCAGCTTGATCAGTGACATTAGGTTCATCATACGATAACCCCAGAGCCAGAAAAAATGCATCAATATCATTCAAAACAGGATCCCCAGGAGTTAGGGAAAAAGCCCAATCCTGAGGATCGCCGCGCAGGAGAGAGATGACAATTTGAACCTCCTGTGCTGCGTTCCCTGAGGATTTAGGCTTTAATGCAAAAAACAACTTACAGTTATTTTTGAAATTCAGAAATTTAGCCCGATCCCCCAAAAACAAATCTGGCATGGGAATCCTAGGTCCCACAACTGGCAACCTAGCAAGATAGGTAGCAATACTCCGAACCTCAGTGGCAAGCTGATCCACACGGCCAGACAACTGTGCAAACTCCATTGAGAGAGAAAAAAAAATACTCCTCAGCACCCAGAGAAAAAGAGGGAAAAAATGCAACAAAGAGAAAAAAAAATCTCTGACAACTCTGACAACTTTTTTCTTTCCACACTATTTTTCCCTTCTGTGAGTACCATATAATTTTCAGTTTGGCCGGTGATACTGTTATGTTAGGTAGCTGAGGAGGACAGGAACAACAGCCGGGCAGCCGAACACCTGAGATGTTGGTAACTAATGGGTTGCAAATTCCTAAACTAACCACACAACTAGAGGTAGCCGTTGAGCGTTCCTACGTTGATCCTAGACGCCTCGTCACAGCCTGAGAGATAACTACACCTAAAGGCAGAAAGATGAAAGCTATCTGCCCCGGAGCAGATCCCCAAAGAAAATAGGAAGCCCCCAAACATGTAATGGCGGTTAGACAAGAAGAAAGCACGAACACAGACAGAAAATAGAATGAGCAAACGCTGAGGCCACAAGCTGACTAAATAGGATAGGACAGGAGAGATTACTTTCTGCAACCCAGAAAACCCTACAAAAATCCAACAATTCTGATTACAAAAATACTGAGATCACACGATCTCGCCACCCACTAAATCAGATCTCAGTGTGAACAAAACCAAGCCGCAGCCACTGAAAAAACAGGAAAAAGAAAATGAACAAATAACAGTGGCTTCAGATAAACTGAGAGGAGCACAAGCCCCCCGGAGGGGACCTGGCTGACCTCCACAGAAGTGCAGGGAACAATGCAAAAAGCAAGCACAAAAATAAAAGCAGAAAATATCTTATCTGATAGCAGAAGATGCAGGTAAGACTCAGCAAACTTCCAAATGAACCAGGAACCACAATTGAGACAAGAACAATTGATCACCGGCAACCATTATGGGAGGGAACCTCCCTTATATCAGACCAGTCAGGGAACCAAGATTGCCATTCCTCGCTGAAAGGTTCAGTACTGTCTGTAACCACCAGAGGGAACCTCTGCTCAGAAACCATCTCTAGCACATTCATAACAGTACCTCCCCCTTGAGGAGGGGTCACCGAACATTCACTTGTGCAACCAGGCTGATCAGGATGAGCTCGGTGATCAGTCTCCTAGCATGGATGTCCGAAGTAAACACCCAAGAATTGTCCTCCTAACCATAACCTCTCCACTTAACCAAATACTGGAGTTTCCGTCTAGAAAAACGAGAATCCAATATTTTCTCAACCACATACACCAGATTGCCCTCAACAAAAACAGGGTCAGGAGGCGCAGCCATAGGAACCACTGGCTCGACAAACCTCTTCAATAAGGACTTGTGGAACACGTTATGGATCTTAAATGTCCCTGGAAGAAGCAAACGGAAGGAAACAGGATTAAGAATCTCCATGATCTTATAAGGTCCAATGAACCTAGGCTTAAACTTTGGAGATGCAACCCTCATAGGGATATTTCTTGAGGACAACCAAACCAAGTCCCCCACTTTAAACCGAGGACCATCAGTCCTATGCCGGTTGGCAAACCGTTGGGCCTTCTCCTGAGAGAGAGACAACCTCTCCACTACCTGGTCCCAAATCTGCTGCATTCGCTCCACAACAGAGTCAACACCTGGACAGACAGAAGCCTCCGCCTGTCCCGAAGAAAATCGAGGTGAAACCCAAAATTGCAGAAAAATGGAGACATCAAGGTGGCAGAGCTAGCCCTATTATTAAGAGCAAACTCAGCCAAAGGCAAAAAAGAGACCCAGTCATCTTGATCAGCAGACACAAAACATCTCAAATAAGTCTCCAAGGTCTGGTTTGTTCTCTCGGTTTGTCCATTGGTCTGAGGATGAAATGCAGAGGAGAAAGATAATTGAACACCAAGTTTAGAACAAAATGTCCTCCAAAATCTGGAAACAAACTGGACTCCTCTGTCAGACACAATGTTCTCCGGAATGCCATGTAACCGAACCACGTGCTGAAGGAACAAAGGCACCAATTCGGAGGAGGAAGGTAACTTAGGTAATGGCACAAGATGTATCATCTTGGAAAACCTATCACAGATTACCCAGATAACGGTCATTCTCTGAGAAACAGGAAGGTCGGAAATAAAATCCATAGAGATATGGGTCCATGGCCTCTTGGGCACAGGTAATGGCATTAACAAACCACTAGAGCGAGAGCAAGGCTTGGAGCGAGAGCAAGTCCCACAGGACTGCACAAATTCCCTGACGTCACGAGACAAAGTAGGCCACCAAAAGGACCCACTCACCAAGTCTCTGGTACCAAAAATCCCGGGATGACCAGCCAAAGCGGAACAATGAATCTCAGACATCACACTCTTCTTCCACTGCTCTGGACAAACAATTAAAACGTGTGAAAAACAAGGCCCACCTGGCCTGTCTAGGATTAAGTCGCTTGGCTGATTCGAGATAAACCAGATTCTTATGGTCCGTGAGAACCACCACCTGATGTTTGGCTCCTTCCAGCCAATGTCTCCACTCTTCAAAGGCCCACTTCATGGCCAATAACTCCCGATTACCCACGTCATAATTACATTCAGTTGGAGAAAATATTCGAGAGAAAAAGGCACAAGGGTTACTCTTAGAGGTCTCTGGATCTCTTTGGTACAAAACGGCACCTGCCCCAATTTCAGAGGCATCAACCTCCACCTGAAATGGTAGAGAAACATCAGGCTGCCGTAGAACAGGAGCAGAAGTGAATCTCTGCTTAAGTTCCTGAAACGCAGAGACTGCCTCAGGAGGCCAATTCACCACATCAGAACCCTTTTTGGTCAAATCAGTCAATGGTTTAGCAATACCTGAGATTACCAATAAATTTACGATAAAAATTGGCAAAACCCAAGAATCTCTGAAGAGCCTTTAATGAAGTAGGTTGGACCCAATCACAGATGGACTGAACCTTGACCGCGTCCATTTCAATAACTGACGGAGACAAAATGAATCCCAGAAATGAGACCTTCTGTACGCCAAAAATACATGTTTCACATGAGAGTCCCAGTCATTGGAAAAAAATCAAGATATCATCCAAATAAACAATCAGAAATTTATCCACAAAATCCCTGAAAATATCATTCATGAAGGATTGGAAGACGGAAGGAGCATTAGTGAGCCCAAAGGGCTTCACTAGGTACTCAAAATGCCCCTCTGGGGTATTAAACGCAGTCTTCCATTCATCCCCGTGCTTAATGCGAATAAGGTTATACGCCCCCTGAGGTCAAGCTTGGTAAACCAACTAGCACTTTTCACCCTGGAAAACAGGTCAGAAATCAAGGGTAACGGATATTGATACTTCACAGTGATCTTATTCAAGAGACGATAATTAATACACGGCCTCAATGAACCATCCTTTTTGGCCACAAAGAAAAAACGGCACCCAAGGGTGAAGAGGATGGTCTGATATGACCCTTCTCCAATGACTCCTTGATATAAGATCGCATAGCATCGTGTTCAGGTACAGATAAGTTAAAAAGGCGACCTTTAGGAAATTTACCACCAGGCACTAATTCAATAGCTAAGGAAAAAGAGGGTGTTCCAGCTCCTTAAAATTACAAAATTTTATTCATCCATTTGGTATAAAATACAAAGTGGTAAATGCTCCATGAAGGAAGCCGCATACAGCAACGCGTTTCGATCAGACGATCTTCATCAAGGCTGCAGACAGTTCAGTACTGTCTGTAACCACCAGAGGGAACCTCTGCTCAGAAACCATCTCTAGCACATTCATAACAGGTTATATAATACAGGGAAGAGACAGGACCTAAGGTATATAGTACAGGCTGATACAGGACAGGGGTATACAGGACCGGGGTATATAATACAGGGAAGAGACAGGACTTGAGGTATATAGTACAGGCTGATACAGGACCAGGGGTATATAATACAGGATTGGGGTTATATAATGCAGGGAAGATACAGGATCTGAGGTATATAGTACAGGCTGATACAGGACCGGGGTATATAATACATGACCGTGGGTATATAATACAGGGAAGATACAGGACCTGAGGTATATGTACAGGCTGATACAGGACCGGGGGTATATAATACAGGACCAGGGTTATATAATACAGGGACGATAGAGGACCTGAGGTATATAGTACAGGCTGATACAGGACCGGGGTATATAATACATGACCGTGGGTATATAATACTGGGGAGATATAGGACCTGAGGTATATAGTACAGGCTGATACAGGACCGGGGTATATAATACAGGATGGGGTATATAATACAGGGAAGATACAGACCTGAGGTATATGTACAGGCTGATACAGGACCGGGGGTATATAATACAGGACCAGGGTTATATAATACAGGGACGATAGAGGACCTGAGATATATAGTACAGGCTGATACAGGCCCGGGGTATATAATACAGGACCCGGGGTATATAATCCAGGGAAGATACAGGACCTGAGATATATAGTACAGGCTGATACAGGACCGGGGTATATAATACAGGATCAGGGTATATAATACAGGGAAGATACAGGACCTGAGGTATATAGTACAGGCTGATACAGGACCGGGGTATATAATACAGGACCGGGGATATATAATACAGGGAAGATACAGGACCTGAGGTATATAGTACAGGCTGATACAGGACCGGGGTATATAATACAGGGTTGGGGTATATAATACAGGGAAGATACAGGACCTGAGGTATGTAGTGCAGGCTGATACAGGATTGGGGTATATAATACAGGGAAGATACAGGACCTGAGGTATATAGTACAGGCTGATACAGGAGCGGGTTATATAATACAGGGAAGATATAGGACCTGAGGTATACAGTACAGTCTGATACAGGACCGGGGTTATATAATACAGGATTGGGGTTATATAATGCAGGGAAGATACAGGAGCTGAGGTATATAGTACAGGTTGATACAGGACCGGGGTATATAATACAGGGAAGATACAGGACCTGAGGTATATAGTAGCGGCTGATACAGGACCAGGGGTTATACAGGACCGGGGTATATATATAATACAGGGAAGATACAGGACCTGAGGTATATAGTACAGGCTCATACAGGACCGGGGTATATAATACTGGACGGGGTATATAATACAGGGAAGACACATGACCTGAGGTATATAGCACAGGCTGATACAGGACCGGGGGTATATAATACAGGATTGGGGTTATATAATTCAGGGTAGATACAGGACCTGAGGTATATAGTACAGGCTGATACAGGACCGGGGTATATAATACAGGGAAGATGCAGGACCTGGGGTATATAGTACAGGCTAATACAGGCCTGGGGTTATATAATACAGGATTGGGGTTATATAATGCAGGGAAGATACAGGACCTGAGGTATATAGTAGAGGCTGATACAGTACTGGGGGTTTATAATACAGGACCGGGGTATATAATACAGGGAAGATACAAGACCTGAGGTATATACTACAGGCTGATACAGGATCGGGGGTATATAATACAGGGAAGATACAGGACCTGAGGTATATAGTACAGGCTGATACAGGACCAGGGGTATATAATGCAGGACCGGGGTATATAATACAGGGAAGATACAAGACCTGAGGTATATACTACAAGCTGATACAGGATCGGGGGTATATAATACAGGGAAGATACAGGACCTGAGGTATATAGTACATGCTGATACAGGACAAGGGTATATAATGCAGGACGGGGGTATATAATACAGAGAAGATACAGGACCTGAGGTATATAGTACAGGCTGATACAGGATCGGGAGTATATAATACAGGGAAGATACAGGACCGGGGGTATATCGTACAGGATTGGGGTATATAATGCAAGCAGACACAGGATTGGGGATATATAATACAGGATTGGGGATATATAATGCAGGATCAGGGTATATAATACAGGACCCAAGGTATTTAATCAGGACCAGGGTATATAAAAGAGGACTGGGGGTATATAATGCAGGATGGGGTATTTAATATAGGCAGATCCAGGAACAGAGGTATATAATACATACAATATAGAACTGGGGGTTTATAATACAGGGTAGTAAAAAGGACTGTACTCTACCCATACCCAAATCTTTACTCTCCCTTATGCCTCCACGTCATTCTATATCTCCTTCTGTCTTCAGCTTCACCACTCTTCTTCTATCCACTGTCTCTTTGCCCCCCCTTCTGTTTCATTTTATTCCATATAGTCTTCCCGTACCATTCTCCAATTTGTCTTCCCTCTCATTTTCATCTCTACCATTATCTTTGCCTACTCTCTTCGTTTCCACCTCCCCTCTTCAGCCTTTCTTCCACATCAGATTCCTCCCTTACCACCATCCTCCTCTTTGGTCAGCACTCTCCAACCCCTTGCCCCCCCTCACATTCTCTTCTTTGTCTTTTCTCCTACCTCTTCTTCATTGTCCTCCTCCCTCTTCTTCTGTGTTTCCCCATCCTTCTTTTCAGTTTCTCAAACCACCTCCTCTTCTTCCATCCACTTTTCTTCCTCCCTCCTTCCTCCTCTTCATTTTTCCCTTTTTTCCCTCTTGGTCTTCCCTCCTGTCTTCTTCTCTTAGTCTCCCCTTACTCCTCCTCTTCATATCCCAGCCCACTTCCTTTTTGACTCGTCTCTTCTTCATCTCCAGCCCTACCTCCTATTCTTATCCGTGCCCCACCTTCTCTTTATTGTCTCCCCTTCACCTCCTCTTCATCTCCCCTACCTTCTTTTCTTTTTCTCCTCATTTCCTTTTCATGTGTACCCCTTCTCCATTTTGTCTGCACCTTACCTCCTTTGTCACCCACCTGCTTTTTGTTACTCCACCTCCTATTCATCTTTACTTGTCTTCCACTTTGTCTCCCTCTCACCTCCTCTTCCTTTTCCAGTTACTTCCTCTTCATGCCTACCCCTCCTCCACATCGTCTGCCTCTGACCTCCTCTTCATCTCTACCCCTCTTCCAATTTGTCTCCTCCTTTCCTTCTCTGTGTAACGCTCCGTTCAGACTGGATGGCGTGAGCGTGAGGATTGTGGCCCCCACTGTGCCACAAACCAGACTAACCCTGGAGGGGCGTGACTAAGCAGCTACCTTGGTGTTCATTGGAGCCTCTAGTGGTGAGGTCATACTTGTGCGGCAGGTAGCTGCCAGGTACCACTCCAGAGCGGTGTCTGGCAGTAGCAGCTGATCCCACTAGGGGATAGAACACTAATGACAGGTGCTGGCAAATACAGATGGGCATGACTGGTCCTCTGGCGAGCATGACTGGCAGGCGGGCACGGCTGACACTCTGGCAGGCAGGCGGGCACTCTGTCAGACAGGCGGGCACTCTGTCAGGCAGGCGGGTACGGCTCAACATGGAGGAACCGGAACCGTTACGGATAGGGCAGAAACAAAGGCAGGTACGAGTAGGATATGTGAACAGGTAGGAACCAGTTCAGACTGGAGGAATAAATGAATCGGTAGGAGCCAGTACAGACTAGAGGGACAAAGAACCACAGGGTGCGGAGTGGGAGCAGAGCAGATCCGCAGAGTGCGGAGCAAGAGCAGAGCTGCAGGGTGTGGATTGAGAGCAGATCCGAGCCACAGGGTGCGGAGCGAGAGCAGAGCAGAGCCGCAGGGTGCGGAGCGAGAGCAGAGCAGAGCCGCAGGGTGCGGAGCAAGAGCAGAGCCACAGGGTGTGGAGCGAGAGCAGAGCCACAGGATGCGGAGCGAGAGCAGAGCAGAGCCGCAGGGTGCGGTGCGAGAGCAGAGCCACAGGGTGCGGAGCGAGAGCAGAGCCACAGGGTGCGGAGCGAGAGCAGAGCCACAGGATGCAGAGCGAGAGCAGAGCCGCAGGGTGCAGTGCGAGAGCAGAGCAGAGCCGCAGGGTGCAGAGCGAGAGCGAGAGCAGAGCGAGCCACAGGTGCGGAGCGAGAGCAGAGCCACAGGGTGCGGTGCGAGAGCAGAGCAGAGCCGCAGGGTGCTGAGCGAGAGCAGAGCCACAGGGAGCGGAGTGAGAGCAGAGCCACAGGATGCGGGATGGGAGCAGAGCAGAAGGAGTGGATACAAGGATACACACAGTTGAGTGGGGAAGGCAACAGACAAGGATACAAACAGGTACAGGAAAGGACTTAGTTCAGACAAGGACAGACACGGGAACAAGTTCAGGATGGAGGATTCAGGCCTGGGTATACAGCCCCACAAGGTGACAGGAACTAGACAGTAACAGGACAGAACCTGGCAACTCAGTAGCAAAACACAGACTGAGATTGGTTGTTGCTCAGGCCTCTCCCTATGGGTGGAGATGCCTTAAATACCCGATACCTCTTGGCAATAGGCTGATTAGGAGTGTGCACACTGTCTCTGTCTCTATAAGACTCAGGAAGTGCAGGCGCCTCTGCCCTAAGCATACAGCCAGGAATTATGCACACAGCCAGCAGAGGACATGAGGTTCACAGCATGGAGCAGGCAGGAGACAGAACGCACAGCATGGCCCGGAGGGGTAAGTAAGATGGTGTATCCGCCTGATGGGAGATGGGAAGCCATGCAGTGATGCCGGCAGGGATGATACACTCTGTCGCCCCCTCACCTCCTCTTTGTTTCCCCCTAACCTCCTTGTCTCCCCCTCTCCTCTTCATTGTCTCCCACTCACCGCCTCCCCAACATCTACACCCTTGCAATTCATGAGCCATTTCTTCATTTGACTAGTCTAAAGTAGAGATGGCATAATGGGGTGTACTGTCACAGGAATAACCTGTGTCCCTTCTCAGCGCCTCCCCATTCACCATGGTCACCTTGCAACATCTCCTCACATCAGGTCAAACCTTCCAACCATGTTTAGTCTTTGCCCTTCTGTACCATGCACCTGTGCCACTGACCTTTCGGTCAACAGCTGCAGACCCGGGACTGCCCCGGAGTGTTACCTGGAGTGGTAAATGGCGACTACCTGAAGCCAAGCCTAAACTCATTTCCAGAGGCCCTAGTGAAAACCAAACAGTCACTTAGTCACGCCCCTCTAGGGTTAGCCTGGCCCATGGCTCAGTAGGTCGACACTCATCAGCGTTACAGTAAGTTCGGGCCATGGCCCCTGCATTCAAGTCAGGATCCAGGAACCCCAAGACGGCAGCTCAAACGTTGTACGAGGAGGTCCGCATTCAGTGTGAACATCATGACCACATTCTTTTAGTCTTTACTCCTCATACACAGTACAGACCAAAAGTTTGGACACACCTTCTCATTTAAAGATTTTTCTGTATTTTCATGACTATGAAAATTGTACATTCACACTGATGGCATCAAAACTATGAATTAACACATGTGGAATTATATACTTTACAAAAAAGTGTGAAACAACTGAAAATATGTCTTATATTCTAGGTTCTTCACAGTAGCCACCTTTCGCTTTGATGACTGCTTTGCACACTCTTGGCATTCTCTTGATGAGCTTCAAGAGGTAGTCACCGGAAATGGTCTTCCAACAATCTTGAAGGAGTTTCCAGAGATGCTTAGCACTTGTTGGCCCTTTTGCCTTCACTCTGCGTTCCAGCTCACCCCAAACCATCTGGATTGGGTTCAGGTCTGGTGACTGTGGAGGCCAGGTCATCTGGCGTAGCACCCCATCACTCTCCTTCTTGGTCAAATAGCCATTACACAGCCTGGAGGTGTGTTTGGAGTCATTGTCCTGTTGAAAAATAAATGATGGTCCAACTAAACGCAAACCGGATGGAATAGCATGCCGCTGCAGGATGCTGTGGTAGCCATGCTGCTTCAGTATGCCTTCAATTTTGAATAAATCCCCAACAGTGTCACCAGCAAAGCACCCCCACACCATTACACCACCTCCTCCATGCTTCACGGTGGGAACCAGGCATGTAGAGTCCATCCGTTCACCTTTTCTGCGTCGCACAAAGACGCGGTGGTTGGAATCAAAGATCTCAAATTTGGACTCATCAGACCAAAGCACAGATTTCCACTGGTCTAATGTCCATTCCTTGTGTTTTTTTAGCCCAAACAAGTCTCTTCTGCTTGTTGCCTGTCCTTAGCAGTGGTTTCCTAGCAGCTATTTTACCATGAAGGCCTGCTGCACAAAGTCTCATCTTAACAGTTGTTGTAGAGATGTGTCTGCTGCTAGAACTCTGTGTGGCATTGACCTGGCCTTTAATCTGAGCTGCTGTAAACCTGCGATTTCTTAGGCTGGTGACTCGGGTATACTTATCCTCAGAAGCAGAGGTGACTCTTGGTCTTCCATTCCTGGAGCGATCCTCATGTGGGCCAGTTTCTTTGTAGCGATTGATGGTTTTTGCAACTTCACTTGGGGACACTTTCAAAGTTTTCCCAATTTTTCGGACTGACAGACCTTCATTTCTTAAAGTAATGATGACCACTCTTTTTTCTTTACTTAGCTGCTTTTTTCTTGCCATAATATAAATTCTAACAGTCTATTCAGTAGGACTATCAGCTGTGTATCCACCAGACTTCTGCACAACACAACTGATGGTCCCAACCCCATTTATAAGGCCAGAAATCCCACTTATTAAACCTGACAGGGCACACCTGTGAAGTGAAAACCATTTCTGGTGACTACCTCTTGAAGCTCATCAAGAGAATGCCAAGAGTGTGCAAAGCAGTCATCAAAGCAAAAGGTGGCTACTTTGAAGAACCTAGAATATAAGACATAATTTCAGTTGTTTCAAACTTTTTTGTTACATATATAATTCCACATGTGTTTATTCATAGTTTTGATGCCTTCAGTGTGAATTTACAATTTTCATAGTCATGAAAATACAGAAAAATCTTTAAATGAGAAGGTGTGTCCAAACTTTTGGTCTGTACTGTAAGTCATCTGCCTCTCACTTCCTCTTTGTCTTTACTCCTCTTCCAATTCGCCTCCCCCTCACCTCCTCTTTGTCTCCCAACCATGTACTCTTTGTCTACACCACCTTCATTGTCTCTCCCTCACCACCTTGTTTCCTCCTCACCTCCTCATTGTCTCCTCCTCACCTCTTTGTCTCTCCCCTTACTTCCTCTTCTTCCTTCACCTCCTTTCTCTCCCACTCAACTTATCTTTGTCTCCTCCTTGTGTCCCCCTCACCTTTTCTTTGTGTCACAGCGATAACCGGTGTGCCTCCTTAGTGCCGCCCCCCTCACCATTGTCACCGTGCGTCGTCTCCTCTCATCAGGTCTGTACGCTGAGGTTTGTTTTCTGCTGCTCTCTTTTGCAGCACTACTAAGCATGGTGGTTCCATTTGGCCTTAGGGCCTGTGACCAATCTCTGCAGGAATTTAACCCTGCTGTGTCCTGCACAGATCTGGCTCCCCAACCTATCCCATGCGAGCAGGTTTTATATAACGCAGCTCCTCCCATGATCCCTTGTCTGAACGTGGTTCCTACCCCTTTTGTTCATGTGTATGCTCTTTTCTGTATTCCGCTGTTCCCAGATAGTTCTTCCATCTTGCCTGACCTCTCCACTCCTGACCTTGGCTACTCCTACTGATCCTGTGCTGCCTGCCCCAAACTCAGACTGTCTGACCACGTTTAGTCTTTGCCCTTTAGTGCCACGCACCCATACCACTTACCCTCCGGTCATCTGCCACAGACCCGGGGACTGCCTTGGAATGGTACCTGGCGACTACCTGCAGCCAAGCGTAATCTCACCACCGAGGTCATAGCGAAAACCAAGTAGTCACTTAGTCACGCCACTCCAGGGTAAGCCCCGCACATGGCGCTGTGTTCCATACCCACTAATGTTACAGTACGTTTGGGTCATGTATCCCACTAACAAATCAGGATTCATGGACCTCAAGACTGCAGTTCAAGCTCTGTACGAGGAAGTCCTCTCTCAGCGTGAGTGTCTTGACCAGCTGATGCAAGCCATCAATGTAGTGGCAACCCAGCTGCAGGGTCTGTCCACCACCATGTCCAGCCATCCCTCTTCTGGACAACCAATCTGTACGAGGGATTCGCCTTGTGCTCCAGTTTTTGGTGGCTCTTCCAAGCTCTAGCTTCCACTTCCATCACTATTTTAAGGAGACCCACAAGAGAGCAGCGGTTTTATGAACAAATGTAAGATCCACATTACACTCCATTCTCACCTCTTCCCTTCAGACAAGACTAAGATAGCATTTATGGTCTATTTAGTGTCTGGACAAACCCTGGCCTGGGTGAACCTTATTTGAGAGCATGGTGGTCCGGAGACATGGAATGTGGAGAAGTTCCTAGAGATGTTCCATGCGGTTTTAGAGGTTCCAAGTTGTACCTCTCTGCTGCCTCGTCCCTGTTGAGTCTAAGGCAGAGCACGGATACTGTGGGCCAGTATGCCTTACACTTCCATACCTTGGCGGCGGAGCTGGCTTGGAAAGAAGAAGTCCTGGTGGCGACCTTCTGGCAGAGTCTGTCCGGTCAAGTTAAGGACAAGTTGGCTGGCAGAGACTTACCATCCTCGCTGGATGCCATTATACACCTAGCCACCAGGATAGATCTACTTCCATGAGTGAGCTCAGGAAATAGCTACAGCTTCTCCTCCTGCCTGAGGATCATCCAGACTGACTCCAAACATCTAGGTCCCTTTACTACTACAAATGACACCACCCACCTCCAAACCAGTGCAGGTTGAGTGCACTTCACTTTCTGTACAGGAACAATAGCAGAGGCACATAGAGAATGTTTGTCTATATTGTGGTAAGGAACATTTTGTTCGCCACTAGGTTTGAAAGGAGAGACATTCCTAGGTGAAGTGATTGCTCTCCAAGACTAATGTGTGAAGTTACCTTGACCTGGCTGGAGAAGTCCCTCCCGTCTCTGCCCATCTGGATTCCGGCTCTTCAGGTAATTTCATAAACTGGATTTGATTCATTGACTTCAGCTCCTTACTCAACAGCTAGATCATCCCGTCTGTTGCCTTCATAGATAGATAACTCCTGGCTGAACCTGCTTGTTTCATTACGCTGTCAGTTACACTGCAGATCAGTGTGCTGCATTCTAATAGGATCTCCTACGTACTATCCAGATCAGTGAATTTTGTTCTTCTGGGCCTTCCATGGTTATGTTTACATGCACTGGTTATTGATTGGTCCTCCAGTCAGTTACTTTACTTGGGACCACACTGTGCTTCCAACTGCCTGGCTAAGGTGACATCCAAGACTCCTCATGTGCCTTCAAACCTTGCTTAGTTGCCCATTCAATATTGTGCCTTGCAGACATCTTCTGTGAAAAGAAGACTGAGGTCCTTACACCCCACAGACCTTATGATTGTGCTGTCAACCTTCTTCCTGGCACTTCACCATCGCGGGGGCGGGTGTATCCTCTTTCTCTACATGAGATTTGAGCCATGTTGGAATACATCCAGGAGAACGTGGCCAAAGGATTAATCCGTAAATCGTCTTCTCCTGCCAGAGCCAGCTTCTTCTTTGTGACTAAAAATGATGGTTCTCTATACCCCTGTATAGACTATCGATGTCTCAGTAAAATCACTGTAAAGAACAAGTACCCCCCCTGCCTCTGATTTCTGAGCGATTTGAGAGAATCCTAGACCTTTGTAAGGGTGACTAATGGAAGATGGCTTTTAAAGCCCTTGACGGTCACTACGAGTATCTCGTCAAGCCCTTTGGGCTGTTATACACCAGCCGTGTTTCAGGAGTTCATTAATTAATTACATCTTCCAGGATCTCCTCTGTGTTTCCGTGGTTGTGTATTTGGATGATATCCTGATATTCTCCTCTGACCTTTCGTCCCACAGGCAGCACGTCCATCAAGTTCTGCGGGGATCACCCCACCGAACGCCCGCTCTTCTTTTACCATGGGCGTAACACTACTCAGACAACACAGGGTGAGGGTAAAACAGTGTGGCAATACTTTATTGAACCACAAAACAGGCAGATAACACATAGAACAGTCCCAGAAAAATACCCAAGATGGTGCACATTACAGAGTCTCACCCTTCCACTGATTCACCGGGATAAGAGCAACTGTTACTTCACAGATTCCATGGTTGACTACCCCACCTGTGGCTTGCACACAGAGAGGTGATGACAGTCTTAGAAAGATGACAGTCCATTGAGTTACATGACCAGGTGGTCCCAACCTGGTTTCCCCAAACATATCCATAGTGCCAGGTGAATGTCCATAGTGCCATGTGACCGGATGGTCCCAATCTGGTTTTCCCAAACGTATCCATGGTTCAGCAATGGTCAATGGAGCAGATCAGTATTCTTCCAGCCTGGGCCAAGGTCCCCAAGCCGTCATCCTGTAGAATGATAAATCTGTGTCCCTCGTGAGCCATGGTGGCTGCTGTGCTGCTCTGGTCCTTTGGGTGTTTGTATGTCTTGGATGAATCTCTGGCTCTTATACAGAGGCATATAACTTACTTTAGGGTTAACAATTGTCCTTCAATAAGCATTCACAGATAAGGGGAAGAATGGTGATGACCAACTCACATAGTTTGATTATGTAATCTATTTGCATAGTTTTTCCTCCTCTGTTTTGGAAGCCAACAAGCTATCTGGCTTGGACAGTGCGTAATTAACATATCCTTGATGACTAGTGATGTTTGCTGATAACAGCACAATATGTTACATCAAATGTTACCTTACAAGTGAATATTACAGGCTTAAGGCACTGTCACACTTAGCGATCGCACCAGCGATCACGACAACGAGACGACGTGGCGAGATCGTTGGTGCGATCGCTATGTGGTCGCTAGTTAGCTTCCAAACACAAAGATCTCATCAGAGATCAGCGATCTGTATAACGACCTCAGCGTTCGTTGGGAAACCTAGTCCCACCTGTGACGCTGGTAAAGTCGTTCATAAAGGGTGTCACACTCAGCGATTCAGGCTCACCAGCGGGACACCAACGACCAAAAAACGGCTCAGAACGTTCATGAGCGATCAGCGACATCTCAGCAGGGGACACATCACTGCTACATGTCACACTCAGCGATTCAGGATCACCAGCAGGACACCAACGACCAAAAAACGGCTCAGAACGTTCATGAGCGATCAGCGACATCTCAGCAGGGGCCACATCGCTGCTACATGTCACACACAGCTAAGTCGCTAACGAGATCGCTACTGCGTCATAAAATCGCTGACGCTTTAGCGATCTCGTTAGCGATCTCGCTTAGTGTGACAGTACCTTTACACAAGCAAACATCTTTTTTCTTGACTAACCAGAAAGAAACACATAAATTCAAAAGTAAACATATAGATAAGTCTATTCTTCCTAACTTGCTAAAAATAAAAATCTAACCTTCCTGCAGTCTACCCAACGGTTGAATCCTCAACAAGTCAGGTGGGCACTCATCTTCACTTGTCGAATTGCACTTCCATCCTGCAGAGAAGAATGTTAAAACAGATGCCCTGTCTTAATACTTTGATGTGACCAATTCCATGGAAGACCCAGTCAGGATTATTGAGGCAGTAAGTTTTGGAGAGCCTTGTGTAAATTGCTGAATGTCCAGCTGGACTTCTCCTCATACCAACCGCAGGCCAATGGGCAAGTGGAATGGGTAATTCAGATTCTTGAGGGCTACCTTTGCCTCTTGATCTCTGCCCATCAGGATGACTGGGTGAAACTACTCCTGTGGGTGGAATTCTCCTACAATAGCAACATTGGGGAGTCTCCTGGAGCATCTCCATTCTTTGTGGTCTGCTCCCAGCTCCCTCAAGTACTCTCTCCTATATCTGCTTACAGAATAGGGATTCGTTGACCTGTCAGAAGTCATCAGAATGAATACCTAAGCAGAGAACCACATGAAGACCCCCCCCCCACACACACACAGGCCTGCCCTGAAGCACGAGAATCTCATTAACTGAAAATTGAAAATAAAGATTAAACAACAACCACAAGACAGATTTCATCACCAGGTATCATTTTAATCAGTATAATGGCGCCAACCTGACAGTGTCTGTAGTTACTGTGCACAATCCTGCTGACAGGTGCAACTCATTCAGGTGACCTACAGACTTCAACTCCCTGTGTGCCTACGGATCCCCAATTCCTTCCATGTCTCTCTCCTCAAACCGGTGGTTCTTAACAGTTTCTCCAAGCCGTTTACTCTGACCTCTATGCCTGTGCCTGAGGCAAAGGACATCTTGTATTCCAAGAAGGTGCAGGGAGGACCTTTTATCTAGTTGATTTAAAGAGTTTCAGTCCTGAAGAGAGGTCTTAGGAGCCTTACGACAACATCTATACCCCTGCGATTCTTGAGCGATTTCTCCATCAGACTAGTCTAAAGAAGAGATGGCGTAAGGGGGGTACTGACATGGCGATTATCCGTGTGCATTCTCAGCGTTGCCTCACTCACCATGGTCAGCTTGTGGTGTTTACTCGCATCAGGTTGGTACGCTGAGGTTTGTTTCCTACTGCACTCCTTTGCACTACTAATAAGCATGGTGGTTCCATCTGACCTTAGGGGAGCGTGGCCGGTCTCAGCAGGAATTTAACCTTGCTGTGTCCTACATATATCTAGCTCCCTGTCTTCTCCCATTCAAGCAGGCTCTCTATAAGGCAGCTCCTTTCAGCAGCTCTTGCATGAACATTGGTTCCTATCTTGTTTGTTCACGTGTATGCTTTCTTCTGTATTCTGCTTCCCGTTGGTGACCCAGCTAGTTCTCCCATCCTGCCTGACCTCTCCACCCTTGACCTCAGTTACTCCTATTGATCTTTACTCTTTTCCCTTCTGCGCCATGTACCTGTGCCTCTGACCCTCCAGTCAGCAGACCGGAAGATTGCCCTGGAGTGGTACCTGGTGACTACCTGCAGTCAAGCCTAACCTCACCACCAGAGGCCCTAGTGAAAACCAGGCAGTCACTTAGTTAAATCCTTGCAGGGTCCACACCCACCAGCCTTACACTTTATGACCCCCTCACCTCCTCTTGTCTCCCCCTTACCTTTTCTTTGTCTCCCCCTCACCTTTTCTTTGTCTCCTTCTCACCTCCTCTTTGTCTCTCCCCTTTTTTTCCCTTTTCCTCATCTGCCCCCTTATCCTCTTTCACTTTCTTCCTCTTCTTCCTTCAGGGATTATTACATCACAATGGTGAAGTGGATCAGTAACACCCGGGCTGTGGTCAGATGGCTGAACCGGCTGCAGAACATCTCCATCCTCACTGTCTGTGAAACAACCACCGGGGCCTGCAGCAAAGTAAGAGGTTACATCACCCATATCTCCACCAGTAGGTGTCTAGGGACTCCACAGTACTGCAGCTCGTGAGTCTCCCGGTCCCTCGTGTTATTGGCGATTCTCTATCATCACTGCTCACATTCATTGCAACAATTTTTCTGTTACAGAAATATGAAATTGTATCTGAAGTATGGCTGGCAAAACAGGTAAAGATTGCCAGGACTATAGATGCCGGGCGGCCGAGCAAAGGACGTCTAGTTTGCCAATTGTCCAGAAATTCCAGCACAGTCCGTAAAAATAGAGCACTTTCTTGCACTGTCCATAAAAAAAACGATTAAGGTGTCTGATTTTTTTGAGGCTGAAGGAACTTCTACAGATTATCTTGACTGTGATTATCATGATTTTACTATTTCTAGTGACCGCAGCCGATGTCTCATATATTAGATTTCTGGGCTGTGGACACGGATCACTGATACTCAGAAGGATTTATTCTGGTTTTCCAATGTGTCCGTAAAATATTGTCTGTCCGTGATTTTTGGAAAAGCTATCCAGAAAAATAAAAAGTCAAGTTGGCAACATTAAGGATACAGGGTTGGGAGGGCTGGGCACAAAATGTAGAGGGAGGATGGTACATAAGGTGCTGAGGTGAGAGGCCGGGGCAAATGGCAGGACACAAGACGCAAAGGCAGGAGGGCAGGACACATGAGCCAGGAAGACGTCACAGAAGACAGAAGGAAGGAGGATAAGGTACAGAGATGGGAAGACGGTATAGGGTGCCACATCAGGACAGAGCACAGGAGGGTGGGACACATGAGGCAGTTGACCTGGGCATAGGGTACAGAGGTGGGAAGGTGGGGTATAGGGTACCAAATCAGACGGACGATGCACAGGAGGCAGGAGAGTGGGGCATAGGGTACTGAGGTGGGAAGGTAGGATACACGGTGATGTCGGAGGGTGGGTTACAAAAGGCCAAGGTGGAAGGGCTGGACATAGGATATACATAGGTGAGAAAGCAGGGTTTAGTTGGCGTATCAGAAAGCACAGGATGCTGATGTGGGAGGACACAAGAATCTGGAGGCAGGGCACAGGAGGCAGGAGAGTGGGTACATGGTACAGAGGTAGGAAGGTAGGGCATAGGGTCCCAGATCAGAAAGGTGGGGCACGAAGCAGGAGGGTGGGGCACAGGAGGCTGGAGAGCGGGGCAAAGGATGCAGAGGTGGGAATATAAGGTACAGGGTGCTATGGCGAAAGGTTGGGGCACAGGACACCAAAGTG
Source organism: Oophaga sylvatica (assembly GCA_033576555.1). Classification (NCBI taxonomy): domain Eukaryota; kingdom Metazoa; phylum Chordata; class Amphibia; order Anura; family Dendrobatidae; genus Oophaga; species Oophaga sylvatica. The sequence goes on from JARQOD010001357.1 coordinate 72,164, forward strand.
TGAGGGCGGGACATAGGTGAGAAAGCAGGTTATAGGGTGCTGGATCACAAGGGTGGGGCACAGGATGCTGAGGTGGGATGGCACAAAAGATAGGAGGGTGGGCCACATTAGGCAGGAAGGAAGGGTACAGAAAGCAGGAGGGTGGGGCACAGGATGTCGAGGTGGGATAGCGAGGCACAGGAGGAAGGAAGGCCAGGAACAGCGTGCCGAGGTGGAAAGAAGAGGCACAGAAGATAGAACTTAGGGCACAGGATGTAGAGGAGGGTACCTGGGTAAAGATGGTGTAGGGTACAGGGGTATAATATGTATGGACACAGGGAGCTATGGGTTGACATAATAGGGCCAGCAGATAGGCAGTGTATTGCTGATGCTGGCCCTTGATGTTGCATGCAGAATATTACATAAGATAATCCCGACCGTTACTGGAGAGAATATTTATGGTGGAGTCAGGGAAAGTTTGATGCTTTTTGATCTTTTTTCCACAGAGTGAGGAGCCAATATTTTCTAAAGATGGCAGCCGGTTCTTTATGACGGTCCCTGTGAAACAAGGCGGCCGTGGAGAGTTCCATCACATCGCCATGTTTAGTGTCCAGGTGAGAATACTTGTTGTTTCTTCTCTGGTCCTGTTGCGGCCTTGAACCCCGAACTCGTGTCCACATCACTGGAGAACATGAATTTACAGGATTCTTTGGTCCCAGTGATAAAATGGTCAAAGCATTTGGAAATGTCGGTTAAATAATCATATGATTGGCCACACACAGCGCTTGCAGGAGAGTAACCACCCAACAGCGCTCGCGGGAGACTACCCACGCATGGCACTAGCAGGAGAGTAGCCACGCGCAGTGCTCACGGTAGAGCAGCATAAATAGTAAATATCTATAATATTTGTTAGGTGAACATATGACCCTTAAAAGCTATTTTTATTTATATCAAGTTAAAAATACTGTGAGGGACGACACGGGGGATACGGTTGATGATCCAATGTGTCACGAACTGGGGGTGTTTGGTTACCCCAGTTCCTTTTTCAGGGCAATTTATGATCCAACTTTCCAGTTCCGATTTTGGAACTTGCAGCTCTCTGGCGCCCCCTTACCCTCAGGTCAGTCAGGGAACTGCACCTAGGATAAGTAGTCGCCAGACTGGCCGCCTGGATGTGTATTGGCTATTAGGCTCTCTGCAGTGAGGGCGATAACCTATTCCCGTCCCAGGCGGGATATACACTTATCAAACCCCGTCCATCACTGCCAGAGTCTCCCAGATACCCCAGAACACACTTCGCCGCCACCAGCTCCTGGTTCTATGAATATCGGGTCAGGAGCCAACCCCAATCAGTAGCTTTGGCTTAATTTAGCATGGAGGTTGTGAAGATATGTTTATAGATCAAGGAGAAATGAAGCTAGTAATTTTATATTTTATTCCAAAAAGTAGGCAGTGTTTACAAAAGTATACAAGATATTATAAAGAGACAAATTACAATATGTACAGAGCAATTACAAAATAAAAAGGATGAAAGAACACTTACAGTATCTCAGAGGCAATGGTTAGCCATGCGGTGTGTGGGGGGAGGGGTCCCCAAGGACCAGGATTCAGTCCACAGCAGGGATGGTATATGCTGTCCTCCTCCAGGCACTGAACTGCCTGCAAAATGGCTGTTCCTGTTTTATAGTTGGTCCCTAAACTAAGGAACTTCCCTTGGGCTGACCCCTCCGGGGTGGGGGGTTGGGGAACTCCCCTTTCTGAACAGTTATGAAATACTCTATTACACATATCTCTTAGGGTGAACCTCGTAGAAGAGACAAAATGTTATGTTTTGGTAACTGAGGAGAAATAGCAAAAAATAGCAACAGCGGTATTACACCAGAGAGGCTGGAACCTATTGGATTGCAGTAACCTGAACTAACCACACAACTAGAGGTAGCCGTGGAGCGTTCCCACTGTGATCCTAGATGCCTCGTCACAGCCTGAGAGATAACTACACCTAAAGGCAGAAAGATGAAAGCTATCTGCCCTGGAGCAGATACCCAAAGAAAATAGGAAGCCCCCAAACATGTAATGGCGGTTAGACAAGAAGAAAGCACGGACACAGACAGAAAATAGAATGAGCAAACGCTGGGGCCCAATCTGTCTAGACAGAAAAGTACAGGAAAGAATTCTGACTGCAATCCAACAAAACCCTAACAAAAAATACCAATACTTCTGATTGCCAAAAAACCTGAGATCACACAATCTCATCCACCTAAATCAGATCTCTGGTGTAACAAAATGCTATTCAGCAAATAAAAAGTAACAAAAGAGCAAAGCAAAAGTGCAGACACAAACGGAGCACATTTGTAGCGCCAGACCCCCAAAAGGGGACAGGCTGCAGTCAACTGCAGGCAGCAAACCAGCAGAGAAAATCAAACAGAGAAAAAAAAAACAGCAAACACTTATCTGAAGGAGAGCAGGAAACTAGCAGTGCTTCAAGCAAGACCAGAAGGAACAATTGATAACCGGCAAGGCTGCTGGGAACTCAGGCCACTTATATCCTACCATTCAGCGCCAGCTGAAGGCCATTCAGTAATCAGTTCATTACCCTCAGCAACCACCGGAGGGAGCCCCAGCTCAGAAGCCGCCTCCAGCATATTCACAACACAAAAATTATCGTTATACTCAGCATGACGTGGGGGTTCATTTAAGTATATACACGAAGTGGCTACATGACCTGCTTACGGACAAATCCATTCCTCAGGTTCTGATGGATCTGGGTCCTAGAATTTTCACTGGCGTGTAGGTATATTGATGGGCATATGAATATGTAACTTTCATATCTATAGCACCAACTGGGGTCAAGATATTCCCTAATATTATGTTTCTACATGAACAATAGAGCACATGTTCTTGAGCTGCCTCAAACCAGATTCAGCTGGTCATTAAAGCTATTCAGGGGCTGCTAGCAAACTAGTATCACATTACACAGAGTGTGTAGTGAGAAGGAGCTGGGAGGGGGGGTCAAAAAGCCCACAGCGTGTGTCGGCGGAGTGTCGGTGAGCCATGGAGTGTTCTAGAAGTGTGTGATGATAAAGAAAACCATACAGCATACTTATATTATCGTGACACCTCCCCTTTTGCACTGCGCTATGGAGGCAGGACCTCTTTGTACTACAAAAGTATACAAGATATTATCAAGGGAGACAAATTACAATATGTACAGAGCAATTACAAAATATAAAGGATCAAAGATGAAAGAACACTTACAGTATCTCAGAGACAATGGTTAGCCATGCTGTCCTCCTCCAGTCACTGAACTGCCTGCAAAATGGCTGTCCCTGTTTTATAGTTGGTCCCTAAACTAAGTAACTTCCCCTGGGCTGACCCCCTTGGGGGGGTTGGGGAACTTCCCTTTCTGAACAGTTATGAAATACTCTATTACCCATATCTCTTAGGGAGAACCTCGTAGAAGAAAGACAAAATTATCGGTATGCTCAGCATGACATGGGGGTTCATTTAAGTATAAGCACAAAGTGGCTACATGACCTGCTTATGGAGAAATCCATTCCTCAGATTTTGATGGTTCTGGGTCCTAGAGATCTCACTGGGGTGTAGGTCTATCGATGGGCATGCAAATATGTAACTTTCATATCTATAGCACCAACTGGGGTCAAGATATTCCCCAATATTATGTTTCTACATGAACAATAGAGCACATGTTCTGGAGCGGCCTCAAACCAGATTCAGCTGGTCATTAAAGCTATTCAGGGGCTGCTAGCAAACTAGTATCACGTTACACAGAGTGTGTAGTGAGAAGTAGCTGGGAGGGGGGGTAAAAAAAACCACAGCATGTGTCTGTGGAGAGTGTCGTTGAGCCATGGAGTGTTCTAGAAATGTGTGATGATAAAGAAAACCATACAGCATACTTATATTATTGTGACGAATACACCAAAACAGAAAAGTCCCTGTAAGTGGATATTCTATGGGGGGATGTAATGGTAGCTTGCAATCGTCTTGTAAGCATGTGTAGCTGTAACAAGATACCTGGCTCTGCTTTCAGCTCCAAAGTCAGAAATCTCACTCCACCAGCTATCCCTTAAGGCGATTACATATATAATTTAACATTGGTCTGCTCTTTTATCTCGATTCATGAATCCACATGTCCTTTTCTCTGTTTAATTTTCCATGATATCGGGGCTGGTTTCTGACCCCATATAACTCTGTTAACAGACCAGGCACATATTGAATGAGGAACTTGTGGCAGTCCTACTGGGCCGACCTGGCGCTGTTTCACTGGTACTAGTGAAAGGGACCTGTAAAGCTGTCAAGGTTGTGGGCGAGTGTGGTGCCATGTCATTGACTGCATGGGCCACATCCTCACACTGCCCGTGAGGACGGGGGGGTGTCTGTTTAAAACTGTACTAATGTGACCTTACGTGTCCCCAGAGGGTGCGGAACGTCAAGTTGGTTCAAGTGGGGAAACCTTACCACGTGATCATGCTGAAGTAATATTGACATCTGGCGGTGTGGCGAGGTTGGGATCCTTCACATTTCGTGGCAGCACGGTGGGATCGATGAAATAGTGTGTGAGTGTGTGGGACCCTTACTCCCAGACACTAAAGACCGCTGAGGTCTTAAGATCAGCTCAGCATTAGACAGTCCGAGTGCAAATACTGTAAGGTGTGTGGGTACATCAGGTTGCAGCTCTGTGTCAGTTACCAAAGATTGCAAGGATGGCCAGTGGCACCAGGGGCAGAGCTAGGGAGATGGCCAATGATATGGAGGAAGTGGAAGACAAGGTTTCTCAAGCAAAAGGGGAGTCCAGCCCAGGCTCCCTAGGAGCCAGTCACTGGCCGTCACTACTGCAGTTTGCCGCTCACCACCTACCCATCCCCACAGCCAGGCTCGAATGCCCTCATGCAAGCTGCACTGACCAGTCTCCAGGCTGGAGACAAGGCTACCTATAAGACTCTCATGGCAAAACGTTGTGAGCAAGCCGCAGAACGTCAGCGAGAGCACTAATGCTTCAGCTCCAGCTGCAGTCCCCTAAGAGGTGGGTCCAAAGCTACGAGCGGAGGACTTGCCCCTGCTGGACAAAGGAGGGGACTTGGCAAGTTTTTTCAAATGCCAGCAAGAAAGTGTCCATCAGTACCATCTGCCTGAAGACCAATGGGTCCGGTTCTTAACCCCTCGCCTCAGGGGTAAATCCTTGGAAATCTTTGGATACCTGCCCAGCGAGACAACCCAGGCCCTGCAGTACAACTTGACCCCTGAGACGTACCGGAAGAAGCTGTGAAGTATGCAGCGTCCTGCAGACAGCTAGGCCGATCACTTGCGGGCCCTACTGAGAGCAGTTGACCTATGGACCATGAGGGGACTGGAGCTCACCACCGCCCAGCTACAGAAGGAGCTCATCTCGACTAAGCAGTTTTTGTGGAACTGCCCGGAGGACCTCCAGCAGTATCTCCATGACAGGAAGCCAAAGGGGGCCTCTGCAAGACCAACACTTGCCGATAAATACTTCAACAACAGGACTCCAGAGGCCAAGAGACTTGCAGGCTAGAAAGGGATTAAGACAAACAGTGCCTGCTGTCCCTGTCCCCAAGTCCAATGAGGCACCTGTCCATGCTTCCCTCTCCATATCGGTGGGGGAACTCCGATTGTGTTGTGAAGATCTGAGGTTGTGGGTTGTAATAATCACCTAGGCAGGTTACTGATGCAACTATTTTCATTTCATACATCCATGGTTGTTCAACACATCCAGGTAGATGGCCAACATACAGTGTCCTCAGTCCACAAGTTCTCAACCTGAAATCGATAGCTCCACTGCCCCCATACCAGGTGATACCCACTGTTTCCCAACTTTTGCTTGGCCCACAGCTTTTGGTATCTCCAGTTGGTATTGTGTGCAGTCAAATCCTATGTTCCTCCAGACGATAAATGTCATGACTGTAGCCCATGGATACCCCTCCAGCCAACAGCTGATCTCCAAACTCCATCGGCAATCCATCCATGTCCTCCTCGATCCTGTCCCATCGTAGTCACTCTCCCAACTGTCTGACTAAACATGAGGCTTCTTTTCCCTTCTCCCCCTTAAACACTTGCTTTTAGCTCAAAGACGGAAGCATACTCCATAAGCCCATCATCTGGGACTGCATGTGAGACCCTGTATAGTGACGGTCCCCTGGGTCTACTATCCCCATCCACACAATGGGCCTAGAGGCTGGGAGCACAATGGATTGAGACCTTGAGATACAGATGAGATGAATAGGAGGATTGTTTAACATTTACGTTTAGCAAACTACTGTCTGTGCTGTTAGCTAAATCTTTTGCAAAGACTTTCAGTCATTACAGGATATTATCGAATATATATGGTTTAATTCTATCATATATTGTATTTGTTTTACTTTGCTGCCATCTACTGGCCGTTGTTATATTATGTTGTTCATGTATTGTTAATGTGCTTTACCCATAATACCTTTCTTTCTGCAACTCCTCCTATCTTTATCTCACTTCCTTCTTGTGGTCAGTGCCATCTTGGACAACACATGCTTCAGGACTGGAGAAAGGATTCTCTTGTTACTTCTAACTTTGTGTTTCTAATACCAGCTCCAACCTGAAGTACTAACTTCTACCTCATTTTCATCCCTTGATCTTCCCTGATATTTCACTTCATCTCATCAAGGTACTGTGAATAAAACCTGTTGAATTCATCACTGCATCACCCTTCCAGACTAAACACCTGCAGCTCATCAGGAATAGAGGCAAAAGTTGGCGAGTAACGCTATCTGCCATTGCTTATACAGAGAACCGTGTTCACATCCCTCCGACACATCTCACCCACGTACATCGGTGGCAGAATACTTAGGTATATGTAAGATCCAACCAGCACGCCTTCTTCTGCTTACTGTCACTGAATAGAAACATTGATTCCCGAGGATAAACTGACGAGTAAGCTAGGAAAAGGAAAGGATATGTTTCTGGCACACCAACCAATTAAAATTAAAAAAAAAGTTTATTTGGACATGATTGAAAATAAAACAGTAAAAACAACCTGACTGTAAGGACTGAGACTGCGTACCTGTTTTGTCTGTTCTTGCCCTTAGTTCTTTTGGATTCTGCCCTTACCCAAAATGGAGGTGCCAGCTTCACGGGGGCCATCTTGTTTCTTGTCTGATACGCCTTGTTTCCTGTCTGCTGCATATTGTAAGCTTTTCAGGGGATATAGCTCTGGGATCGCCGTCCGGGTAGACGGAGTGGCACGGAAACAGCTCATTCACAGACAGCAGTTCTGGTAAAAACTGGCCGCAACCAGTTTTATTAAAGTCCACAGCAAACAGAACATAATCAAAACCAAATCATAAACATAAGACCTGGGCTTGTCCAGCCACTTACTACACTTAGATAGATTTCCCTATCTATCCGGGACCAGACTCTAACAGCCTGTCCCCAAAACAACACATATGTTCAGTAGTTACCAGCATGGAGTTTCACAGAGTCTCCTCCTTGTGTCTGAAGGCATATCCAACGTCCAGACTTGAGAGAGCTCCCCTCCTATTCAGCAGCTATCCGCATGGATTCTCACAGAGACTACTCCTGTGTCCGGGGTACATCGAGCACCCAGACTGAGACTGCTCATACTCCTGGAGACTCCTTCTTGTGCCTGGACTCCCTGTCCAGACTAAGCGAGCTCCCTGTCTGTGTTCGCAGACACCTACTTCTGGTCTCCTAATTAACAGCTGAGTGGTTT
>JARQOD010001357.1:79980-100744 GCA_033576555.1 Oophaga sylvatica
GAGACTAGCCACGCACGGCGCTCGCAGGAGACTGGCCGCACACGGCGCTTGCAGTAGAGTGGCCATGCATGGCGCTCGCAGGAGTTGGCCACGCACGGCGCTTGCAGGAGACTGGCCGCACACGGCGCTCGCAGTAGAGTGGCCCTGCATGGCGCTCGCAGGAGTTGGCCACGCACGGCGCTCGCAGTAGACTGGCCACGTACGGCGCTCGCAGTAGACTGGCCACGCAGAGCTCTCGCAGGAGACTGGCCACGCACGGCGCTCGCAGGAGACTGGCTACGCACGGCGCTCGCAGTAGAGTGGCCACGCATGACGCTCACAGGAGTTGGCCACGCATGGCGCTTGCAGTAGACTGGCCACGCATGGCGCTCGCAGTAGAGTTGGCACGCACGGCGCTCACAGTAGACTGGCTACGCACGGCGCTCGCAGTAGACTGGCTACGCACGGCGCTCGCAGTAGACTGGCTACGCACGGCCCTCCCAGTAGACTGGCTACGCACGGCACTCCCAGTAGACTGGCCACGCACGACGCTCGCAGTAGACTGGCCTCGCACGGCGCTCGCAGTAGACTGGCCACGCACGGCGCTCGCAGTAGACTGGCCATGAATGGTGCTCGCAGTAGAATAGTCATGCAGGGCGTGAAATCAAAGAAGAAAAGAACCACCGAAAAATATACACACCACAAAAGTCTTTATATGGCAAATATTGAAACAAATTTTATTAGCACAAAACAGGATTAAAACATAATTAAAAACACAAAAAACCAACACCATGTCTACTCAAAATAATGCACAGTGCCCAATAAACATGAATAAGCATAAATAATCCCGATATCTAAGCTTCTGGCTCATGAGGCAAATATACTACAGTCCTAGGAACAAATAATTATGGAGACATGGGCTGTCCCATATGGTGAAAAGCAGGACCCCACCTAGTAGAGAAGCATGACCCCACATAGTAGAGAAGCAGGACCCCACCTAGTAGAGAAGCAGGACCCCACCTAGTAGAGAAGCAGGACCCCACCTAGTAGAGAAGCAGGACCCCACCTAGTAGAGAAGCAGGACCCCACCTAGTAGAGAAGCAGGACCCCACATAGTAGAGAAACAGCTCCACAGTGTCCAGCCCAGTGATGCTGAATGAACCTCCATATAATAGGACACAAGCCTCATAGAGGTTAGAGGAAACAAGAGATTAAGTTACCAAGTGTCGAACATATAAACGGGCAATCCCCCAAAGATTCAGGTCCTGAGTAGAGCAAAAGCCGTGGCCCCACACGTATCGCCCCAGCAGAGGGGGGCTTCGTCAGGGGAAGTGATGAAAAGCCTGCCTGTGTGTGCTTAAGTAGTCATGGATTAGATTAGTTTACGTAGGAACAGCTGGTGTGATCTGAGGAGAACACAGAATTGTACTGCCACAGCGTGCAACTGCGCATGACGGCTGGAAAAGATGCGCTAGACAGTCAGAGTGTAAATATAATAAGTTGTGTGCAAGGTCAGGGTTGCAGCTGTGTCAGTAACCAAAGGTTCCCAAGATGGCGGAAGGCACCAGGAGTAAGGCAAAGGGGGAGGCCAATGCTATGGTCTATGAGGAGGTTGATACCGATGAAGGCGAGGGGGAGCTCAGCCAGGGCTCCCCAAGGAGCCAGATCCCCATGCTCAGTCCCGCAGTGGACTGTCCACCCCCTGCCTGTCCCAGCCTGTCCAGATCGGAGGCCCTTTTCCAAGCGGCTATGGCACAGCTCGAGGCTGGTAATGACGCCGCCCATGACAGACTCCTGGTGGCGGCAGAGAAAGCAGCAGATCGTGAGCAAGCGGCGACAGAGAGAGCAGCGGAGTGTGAGCAGGCGGCGGCAGAGAGAGCAGCGGAGCATGAGCATACAGAACGCCGTGAAGCTGCAGAGCGCCGGCACCGACTGGAGATGGCTCAGCACGGGCCCCGCTGGACGCTCCAGCCCCATCGGAGACCAAGGCTTCCAAGGTCCGGGCGGAGGACTTTCCCTTGCTTGAAAAGGATGGAGACCTGGATTCCTTTCTGCTGGCCTTTGAGAGAACCTGCCTCCAACACCATCTGGCCCTGGATCAGTGGGCAAGGTACCTGACCCCCCGTTTGAGGGGTAAGTCCCTGGAAGTTTTGGGGGACTTACCTGCCGGGGAGGAGCAGGACTACAACAGCATCAAGCGGGTCCTTATCCAGCACTACAACCTCACCCCAGAGTCGTACCGCAGGAAGTTCCGAAGCCTGCAGCGGGGTTCAAAGGACACCTGGACCGACCACATGTGGGCCCTGCTGAGAGCTGCGGAGCACTGGACCTCGGGTCTAGAGCTCACCGCCCGCCAGGAGGTCCAGGAACTGTTCGTCACGGAGCAGTTCTTGTGGAACTGCCCAGAGGACCTCCAGCAGTTCCTCCGTGACCGGAAACCAAAGGGGGCTTCTGCTACAGCCGCCCTGGCAGACGAGTATGCCAACAACAGGGCGCCTGAGCCGAAGAAGCCTGCCAGCAGCACCTGGAGAGGGGGTAAGCCCAATCCTGCCCCGGCTCCATCCCCAGCTCCCAGAGTGAAAGAGGTGTACCCCCCTGCTGCCCTCTCCAGGCCAGGAACAGAACCCATATCAAAAACTGACCGGCACATCCAAACATAGATCTAGTCTGAACAGGTGCTAAAACCTAGAGTCACCAACTCACACACATTCAAGAATAAAAGGTAGCACACTGTAGCTCCCGGGAGAGGAGCCACCAGGTAAGACCCCAGGGCAGGAGTTCCCCACATCCGGGATGTCAGGAGGCCAGGGAAGTCTGCCTGACCCGACGCTACCCGTGGTCTCAGCGGTCATGGCCGCTGTTACCAGGAGAGGGAGCGCGGAGCCCAAGGAGCCTCGCAGAGGTCCGACGATTTCCCCCTTTCCGACCAAGTGGCTGCCGAGTCAGACAGCGGCCAGGAGACAGATCCCGGGGAACTAACAGAGGATGTGGCAGTTTCATCAATTCTTGCCACATCAAGTCAGGGATTTCAGGCAGCGTTGGAAGCTGACGCTAGCCTGAAAACTCTCAAGGAGCAGGCGGCACAGCCTCCCCTGGAGTCCGACCGCGAGCTAGTGGTCTGGGTCCAGGGACGGCTGTACCGGGTAACGGTCCAGCAGGGTTCACCGGAGGCGTGGCCCAGGGACCGACAGTGGTACCCTATCCATTCAGTGCGGAATTGTTGCGGATCGCACACGAGATTCCCATGGCTGGACACCTAGGGATCGCTAAAGCCAGGGCCAGGCTAGCTCAGCATTTCTACTGGCCTGGAATGAGGACCGAGGTGATAGCCTACTGCCGTTCGTGTGACACCTGTCAGAGTGTGGGGAAGGCGGGGCGGCGCCCCAAAGCCCCACTGGTAGCTCTGCCCATCATCGAAGAGCCTTTCTCGAGGGTGGCTGTGGATCTCATTGGACCTCTGTCCACTCCCAGCCGCTCCGGGAAATGCTTCATACTAACAGTAGTGGACTATGGCACCCGGTATCCGGAGGCGGTATCTTTGTTGTCCATTCGGGCCAACAAAGTGGCCACTGCCTTACTGGAGATTTTCTCCAGAGTGGGGTTTCCCCAGGAAATGCTCACCGACCGAGGGACCCAGTTCATGTCGCAGCTGATGGAGTCTCTCTGTAAGCAGGTACAGGTGCAACATCTGGTAGCCAGCCCGTATCACCCACAGACCAATGGCCTGTGTGAGCGGTTCAATGGCACCTTAAAGCAGATGCTGAAGATGTTGGTCGACTCCCACGGGAGAGACTGGGAGCAGTATCTCCCATACCTGCTGTTTGCTTACCGGGAAGTCCCACAGGCCTCAACGGGGTTCTCCCCCTTTGAGCTCCTGTACGGGCGACGTGTGCGGGGGCCCCTTGCTCTGGTGAAGGAAGCATGGGAAGGGGATTTGGCCACCCCTGGAGTGTCGGTCATTGAGTATATCGTGCACTTCTGGGACCGAATGATGGCCTTGACACGGCTGGTGCATGACAATATGGCCCAAGCCCAGGCTGACCAGAAGTGGTGGTACAACCAGAATGCTTGTGAGCGGACCTACCAGGTGGGTCAAAAGGTGTGGGTGCTGGTCCCCGTACCTCAGAACAAGCTTCAGATGGCCTGGGAGGGTCCATACCTCGTGCACCAGCAGCTCAATGCCGTCACCTACCTGGTCACCCTGGACCACGCCCGGGGAAGGAGGAAGGCCTTCCACTTGAACATGATGAAGGCCCATCATGAGCGGGAAGCTTGTGCGCACCCAGTGTGCAACCTTCCCGAGGAAGGAGAGGCAGAAACCCTCCTGGATCTGCTCACCCAAGCCAAGGCCACGCAGGGCACTCGCAGGAGGGTGGCCATACAAGGCGCTCGCAGGAGAGTGGCCACGCAGGACGCTCGCAGGAGAGTGGCCACGCAGGGCGCTCGCAGGAGGGTGGCCACGCAGAGCGCTCGCAGGAGGGTGGCCACGCAGGACGCTTGCAGGAGAGTGGCCACACACGGCGCTTGCAGGAGAGTGGCCACACACGTGTGTCAGAGGCTGCAGGCAGTTACACTGCATCTAGCTACAGAAGGTCTCAGCAGTTGGCTTTGCAGACTCCTTCCTAGTCCTTCTGACTTTAGAACTCAGTGGCAACCTCCCCTGCTTTAATTGACACACCTGGACCAGGGTGGTTATAGACTCCCAGCTTGCTGCTGGGAGTTGCCATTGATATTTCCATTTCCTCCTGTTGAAGCTTGGAGCTATAGCAGTCAGCCATTTTCTTCTTTGGTGTTTGGAGAACGTCTGTGTTATCTGTCTGAGTCTACTCAAGCTAAGTGTTCCCCTTGTTTGTCTATCTCATCTGTCTTTAGTTATAGCAGGGATCGACCAGCTCTTACCCCGTCCCTAAGCAGGGCTTACTGCTAGGGTCAGGCAGGGTTTAGGTATCCTGCTCGGCGATAGGTGAGGAACCCTTATAAGGGTGCTTAGGGCAGACAGGGTGACGTTAGATCTGCCTAGGGGGTCTCCACTTCCCGCTTCCATAGTGTTGGGCTCTCTTCCCCCTCACCCCTTTCAGATGCACTTAGTCTTTCCTATACTGTGCGTGACAAGATGGCTTTCACAGGAGAGTGGCCATGCACGGTGCTAGCAGGAGAGTGGCCACGCACAATACACCTTTACCCGGTAGGCAGCAGTCGTGCACCTGTCATCACATTGTGCCTCATGTTGAGGATTTGTCCCTCGTGTTCACAGGTAAAGACTGACAGAGTGAATGTCCGACACCTGACGTCAGGTAGCTGGGAGGTCATCAGGATCCTGGCGTATGATGAGCCATCCGAGAAGCTGTGAGTATCACACCCATCATCCATAGTCACGTGTAGCGGGCATCTCCATCATCCATCATACAGTCACGTGTAGAGGTCGTCTCCATCATCCACCATACAGTCACATGTCGCTGGCATCTCCATCATCCATCATACAGTCACGTGTAGAGGTCGTCTTCATCATCCATCATACAGTCACGTGTAGAGGTCGTCTCCATCATCCACCATACAGTCACATGTCGCTGGCATCTCCATCATCCAGTCACGTGTAGAGGTCGTCTCCATCATCCATCATATAGTCACGTGTAGAGGTTGTCTCCATCATACACAGTCACGTGTAGAAGTAGTCTCCATCATCCATCATACAGTCACGTGTAGAGGTCGTCTCCATCACCCAGAAAGATTCTTGAAAACCCGGTCAGCAGGGCGCAAAAGACAGGAATCTTCTTAGTAAATGACAATCTTCATTTATTAAAAATTATGGTAAAACACTGAATCCACAACGCGTTTCAACGGAGTGAGTCCGTCTTCCTCAGGCAGTTTATGCCACCTGAGGAAGACAGACTCACTCCGTTGAAACGCGTTGTGGATTCAGTGTTTTACCATAATTTTTAATAAATGAAGATTGTCATTTACTAGAAGATTCCTGTCTTTTGCGCCCTGCTGACCGGGTTTTCAAGAATCTTTCTCAATAGTAATCCCACTCGGGGTACCCGGCTGGAGCAGCATTAGATTTCTTAATTGCTTACAACACTTAACAACACTTACACCTGGCTGGCGCTCCTACAGACTGTCTATCCCACGTCTCTCGTCTCCATCATCCAGTCACGTGTAAAGGTCGTCTCCATCATCCATCATACAGTCACGTGTAGAGGTCGTCTCCATCATCCATCAGATGCATTCATCTTTCCACTCTTAGTTTTCGTTCTGTTAGATGCATTCTCCTTAAATTTTGCTGGTAGTTGTAGTTGCTTTACATGGTCTCCTCTCTCACAGATATTTCCTCAGCACAGAAGACTCGTCCCGGGGACGACAGCTTTACAGGTGACCTTTGATGTTACCACTGTAGAGGTGACCCGTGTGTGGGGTGATGGGTATTACTGTAGGGGTGACCTGTGTGTGGGGTGATGGGTATCACTGTAGGGGTGACCCGTGTGTGGGGTGATGGGTATCACTGTAGGGGTGACCCGTGTGTGGGGTGATGGGTACCACTGTAGAGGTGACCCGTGTGTGGGGTGATGGGTACCACTGTAGAGGTGACCCGTGTGTGGGGTGATGGGTATTACTGTAGGGGTGACCTGTGTGTGGGGTGATGGGTATTACTGTCGGGGTGACCCGTGTGTGGGGGTGACCTGTGTGTGGGGTGATGGGTATCACTGTTGGGGTGACCGGTGTGGGGTGATGGGTATCACTGTAGGGGTGACCCGTGTGTGGGGTGATGGGTATCACTGTAGGGGTGACCCGTGTGTGGGGTGATGGGTATTACTGTAGGGGTGACCTGTGTGTGGGGTGATGGGTATTACTGTAGGGGTGACCCGTGTGTGGGGTGATGGGTATTACTGTAGGGGTGACCTGTGTGTGGGGTGATGGGTATTACTGTCGGGGTGACCCGTGTGTGGGGGTGACCTGTGTGTGGGGTGATGGGTATCACTGTTGGGGTGACCCGTGTGTGGGGTGATGGGTATCACTGTAGGGGTGACCCGTGTGTGGGGTGATGGGTATCACTGTCGGGGTGACCCGTGTGTGGGGTGATGGGTATTACTGTCGGGGTGACCCGTGTGTGGGGTGATGGGTATCACTGTAGGGGTGACCCGTGTGTGGGATGATGGGTATTACTGTAGGGGTGACCCGTGTGTGGGGTGATGGGTATTACTGTAGGGGTGACCTGTGTGTGGGGTGATGGGTATTACTGTAGGGGTGACCCGTGTGTGGGGTGATGGGTATTACTGTAGGGGTGACCTGTGTGTGGGGTGATGGGTATTACTGTCGGGGTGACCCGTGTGTGGGGTGACCTGTGTGTGGGGTGATGGGTATCACTGTTGGGGTGACCCGTGTGTGGGGTGATGGGTATCACTGTAGGGGTGACCCGTGTGTGGGGTGATGGGTATCACTGTCGGGGTGACCCGGTGTGTGGGGTGATGGGTATTACTGTCGGGGTGACCCGTGTGTGGGGTGATGGGTATCACTGTAGGGGTGACCCGTGTGTGGGGTGATGGGTATTACTGTAGGGGTGACCTGTGTGTGGGGTGATGGGTATCACTGTTGGGGTGACCCGTGTGTGGGGTGACCCGTGTGTGGGGTGACGGGTATTACTGTAGGGGTGACCTGTGTGTGGGGTGATGGTATTACTGTCGGGGTGACCCGTGTGTGGGGGTGACCTGTGTGTGGGGTGATGGGTATCACTGTTGGGGTGACCCGTGTGTGGGGTGATGGGTATCACTGTAGGGGTGACCCGTGTGTGGGGTGATGGGTATCACTGTCGGGGTGACCCGTGTGTGGGGTGATGGGTATTACTGTCGGGGTGACCCGTGTGTGGGGTGATGGGTTTCACTGTAGGGGTGACCCGTGTGTGGGGTGATGGGTATTACTGTAGGGGTGACCTGTGTGTGGCTTGATGGGTATTACTGTAGGGGTGACCCGTGTGTGGGGTGATGGGTATTACTGTAGGGGTGACCTGTGTGTGGGGTGATGGGTATTACTGTCGGGGTGACCCGTGTGTGGGGGTGACCTGTGTGTGGGGTGATGGGTATCACTGTTGGGGTGACCCGTGTGTGGGGTGATGGGTATCACTGTAGGGGTGACCCGTGTGTGGGGTGATGGGTATCACTGTAGGGTGACCCGTGTGTGGGGTGATGGGTATTACTGTAGGGGTGACCCGTGTGTGGGGTGATGGGTATTACTGTAGGGGTGACCCGTGTGTGGGGTGATGGGTTTCACTGTAGGGGTGACCCGTGTGTGGGGTGATGGGTATTACTGTAGGGGTGACCTGTGTGTGGGGTGATGGGTATTACTGTAGGGGTGACCCGTGTGTGGGGTGATGGGTATTACTGTAGGGGTGACCTGTGTGTGGGGTGATGGGTATCACTGTTGGGGTGACCCGTGTGTGGGGTGTTTGTTTTCACTGTACATCATCAGAGTGTGGTTGAGCCTGAATGACACCCTACTTCCAGTTGAAACGTTGACAGCTCCCGATCTGCTCCATGGATTTGGGGTCCCTTTTTTCATTGTGGGGGTGCCCAGGGTAACGTAGGCCTTGGTCATTGTTGGTCTTGTTTCAGTGTGGTCACTTCCGGGTTACTGAGCCGTCGGTGCCTTTCGTGTGGAGTTGTCAGCGACCAGTGCACTTACTTCAGTGCCAAGTTCAGTCCTTTCAACCGTTTCTTCCTGCTGCATTGTAAAGGTAAGACCCCAATCTTCACAGAACAGCGTCCCCTGGGGAAGGTACATTGTCCTCTGCCTCTGTAATGCATGCACAGAGTGTAGAAGGTGCCGGGACGCCTGGATCACACGGTGCTTTCCTGTGTTAGCGCCTTGCTTTGTACCTTGCTCAGCATGTACAGACTGTTTCTTCCGGACTATCGGACGCCTTCCAAGTTCAGATTGTAGAGAATAAGAAGATTTCCTACTAATTAAAACTTTCCTGGCAGAGAAAACAAGTGTAAGGCCGGCGTCACACTTAACGTATATTTAAAAAAAAAAAAAAATCGGTCCAATTTTGACGGCCGAGAATCGCATCAATGTTTCGTGAACAGTGATCCGTATGTAATCCGTTTCCAATGCAAGTATGCGATTTCCTCGCATCTAAGTATCCCTGTGACATCCGTATGGCCTAATTTTCTCGCAGACTTGCAAAATGGACATTTAACTGATCCATGGGCTGAAATATTCGTCAAAACATATAGGAGACATGCAATCACAAAAAGTTGCCCAAAAACAACCTATATTCCCTTATAGGGATCATATACCACAGAAATATTATCACACAGCCATGGAAACCAAACAGTGCTAAAGAATGGTACCACACAATGGTATATTAATCAAAAAAAGTATTTTCTTTATTACAAATCTTTAAAATCAATACTGAAAGGTGCAAGGATAATAAAGAGGGACGAATATCTACCATAGGAAAAACCTCACTAACAGCCAAGCTAAGGAATCACATAAATCAGAAATATATGGTCATATAAATATATCGTATGGGAGACTAACAGCCACAATTAACCAATTTTAATCAGAAACCGCCACCATGGGCATGTATTATACATATTTCTAGGTAAATATGCGGCAGAAATTACTGTAAACTCCCTTAATAAAAATGTAGACCTAATAAATACGTGCTAGTATATAAGAACTATTTCAAATGCATACCAATATCAGCTGGTGGCTTTCCTCGGACGTCCCTCTGCCCCGACGCGCGTTTCGCTCATCTTCTTCGGGAGGCGTGTCAGGGCAGGGGGCTATCCGGTTTAAATAGGAATATCAACCTCCGCTATTGGTTACCAAGAAAGCTTCACAGCTGTAACTAAGGCACAATAAGCCTATCTCATCTGCTAGAATCAGCGCAACAGTCCGAAGGTCCTGTGGGTTCACATAAGTAACAAGGCGTCTGTCGGCGCATGCGCAAGATCACATGAGACATGTCCATCAATGTGAGAGTTAGTCGGCGGTCACGTGGTATCACAGACGCAGGTCCTCAATAGATGACGTGCACGTCTCTAAACCACTAGTGACCGCCTGTATATCCCACGACAGCTCAATATCTCGCGCATGCGTACTGCCCTAGACCCGAAAATCCACAAGACACTTCCACTATTAAACGGTACTTGCTAATTTGGTCAACCAATAGATGGGGATCGCACAGCATATATAAGAATCAACACTCTAATATTAAACTTCTATCACAATATATATGTCATATGGAATACTCAATATAAATGTGAAACAATCAATCATAATAAGGTGCATATTAAAGTGTAAAAAATGGCACAATCATATTATTTACGCTAAATAGGGCATATACAGTAAAAATTATTTATATAATGTGCTCAAAAAATATAGTGCATGTGTTACTAAATTTTATAAATATTAACTGTCATTCATTATATACCCAATAATACATCAAGTATACATAAATATTTTACATAATATTAAATAACGTGCCCATATTATAATAAAAATAGTGTATTATGTACATATTATAATAAAGTGCAAAAACCATTTATCATCGTAAAGTGGCAATGTGCAAAAAATACATGTCTATCTAACCTTAGATTTATAATTATTAAAACAACCACAAAGACATATATATTCTTTCAGACATACAATAGTGCTGAAATATTAAAAGAAGACAATACGATACATACAAGTCATTTACATATAATGACATTCACAGGTCATTCTAAAAAACACAACTGGTGATGATGAGAAAGGTCCAGATGTCTAAGAAGATCTTCATTTCCTCTGGATGAAATATAAGGTACAATCACTCCGTAGCCAAGAAGCGGAATTCACTAAAATTAAAAACAAATTAATTAAAAACATATAAAGAACATATATGACAATGACATAATTCAAAACTTTGCTACTAATAGGACTTTGAATTATGTCATTGTCTTATATGTTCTTTATATAATATGATTGTGCCATTTTTTACACTTTAATATGCACCTTATTATGATTGATTGTTTCACATTTAATTGAGTATTCCATATGACATATATATTGTGATAGAAGTTTAATATTAGAGTGTTGATTCTTATATATGCTGTGCAATCCCCATCTATTGGTTGACCAAATTAGCAAGTACCGTTTAATAGTGGAAGTGTCTTGTGGATTTTCGGGTCTAGGGCAGTACGCATGCGCGAGATATTGAGCTGTCGTGGGATATACAGGCGGTCACTAGTGGTTTAGAGACGTGCACGTCATCTATTGAGGACCTGCGTCTGTGATACCACGTGACCGCCGACTAACTCTCACATTGATGGACATGTCTCATGTGATCTTGCACATGCACCAACAGACGCCTTGTTACTTATGTGAACCCACAGGACCTTCGGACTGTTGCGCTGATTCCAGCAGATGAGATAGGCTTATTGTGCCTTAGTTACAGCTGTGAAGCTTTCTTGGTAACCAATAGCGGAGGTTGATATTCCTATTTAAACCGGATAGCCCCCTGCCCTGACACGCCTCCCGAAGAAGCTGAGCGAAACGCACGTCGGGGCAGAGGGACGTCCGAGGAAAGCCACCAGCTGATATTGGTATGCATTTGAAATAGTTCTTATATACTAGCACGTATTTATTAGGTCTACATTTTTATTAAGGGAGTTTACAGTAATTTCTGCCTCATATTTACCTAGAAATACGTATAATACATGCCCATGGTGGCGGTTTCTGATTAAAATTGGTTAATTGTGGCTGTTAGTCTCCCATACGATATATTTATATGACCATATATTTCTGATTTATGTGATTCCTTAGCTTGGCTGTTAGTGAGGTTTTTCCTATGGTAGATATTCGTCCCTCTTTATTATCCTTGCACCTTTTGGTATTGATTTTAAAGATTTGTAATAAAGAAAATACTTTTATTGATTAATATACCATTGTGTGGTACCATTCTTTAGCACTGTTTGGTTTCCATGGCTGTGTGATATAGGAGACATGGTAACATACAGTAAACCATTGCAGAACAGTTTGATTTCTATATGTCACTGACTACTACTGTTAGTAGTGTCTGTGTGCAAAATTTCTGTGCCAGAGAGGGAAAGACAGTGACTGAGGGCAGATATTAGTAGCCAAGAAAGGACCATGGTTTTTTGACCCCCCCTCGGCTAAAAACATCTGCCCCAGCCACCCCAGAAAAGGCACATCTGTAATATGTGCCAATTCTGGCACTTAGCTTCTGTCTTCCCCCTGCCCCGTAGTGGTGGCATATGGGGTAATAAGGGTTAGTGTCACCGTTGTATTGTAAGGTGACATTAAGCCAGGCTAATAATGGAGAGCTATCAATAAGATAAATTCTTTTAATGAAATGACAGACCACACAGTTTGACCATCTTTATTCTTCTGCTAATAAAAAACGATGCCCTCGATCTCCTGTTAAAAAAATAAATAAAAAAGCAACAATATCCCATACCTGTCCGCCATACAGTCAGTCCCACGCCGCAATCTATCTCAAGGGGTTAAATAGTTTACAACCGGGGGCGGTGCTAATGCGACCGCCCTGGCTGTAAACCACTGAGGAAAGAATGAGAAGATGCCGGCGGCAGCATCAGTGACTAGCGCTGACGTCACTGCTGCTCCGCTCACTCATAGGCTGACCCACGGTGAACTCTGCAGCGTGGGAAAATGCCTGTTCATTATATTATCGCAGGGAGGACTATTTATCCTGCCTGGTATCATGGGGGAAGGACTATCCTGCCTGGTATCATGGGGGGGCTATTTATCCTGCCTGGTATCATGGAGGGGCTATTTATCCTGCCTGGTATTATGGGGGGGACTATTTATCCTGCCTGGTATTATGGAGGGGCTATTTATGCTGCCTGGTATTATGGGGGGGCTATTTATCCTGCCTGGTATCATGGGGGGACTATTTATCCTGCCTAGTATTATGGGGGGCTTTTTATCCTGCCTGGTATTATGGGGGGGGGACTATTTATCCTGCCTGGTATTATGGGGGGGACTATTTATCCTGCCTGGTATTATGGGGGGACTATTTATCCTGCCTGGTATTATGGGGGGGAATATTTATCCTGCCTGGTACTATGGGGGGGACTATTTATCCTGCCTGGTATTATGGGGGGAGACTATTTATCCTGCCTGGTATTATGAGGGGGACTATTTATCCTGCCTGGTATTATGGGGGGACTATTTATCCTGCCTGGTGCTATGGGGGGGACTATTTATCCTGCCTGGTATTGTGGGGGGGACTATTTATCCTGCCTGGTATTGTGGGGGGACTATTTATCCTGCCTGGTACTATGGGGGGGACTATTTATCCTGCCTGGTACTATGGGGGGAGACTATTTATCCTGCCTGGTATTATGAGGGGGACTATTTATCCTGCCTGGTATTATGGGGGGACTATTTATCCTGCCTGGTACTATGGGGGTGACTATTTATCCTGCCTGGTATTGTGGGGGGGACTATTTATCCTGCCTGGTATTGTGGGGGGACTATTTATCCTGCCTGGTATTAGGGGGGGGGACTATTTATCCTGCCTGGTATTATGGGGGGGACTTTATCCTGCCTGGTATTATGAGGGGGACTATTTATCCTGCCTGGTATTATGGGGGGGACTATTTATCCTGCCTGGTACTATGGGGGGGACTATTTATCCTGCCTGGTATTATGGGGGGAGACTATTTATCCTGCCTGGTATTGTGGGGGGACTATTTATCCTGCCTGGTATTAGGGGGGGACTATTTATCCTGCCTGGTATTATGGGGGGGACTTTATCCTGCCTGGTATTATGAGGGGACTATTTATCCTGCCTGGTATTATGGGGGGGACTATTTATCCTGCCTGGTACTATGGGGGGACTATTTATCCTGCCTGGTATTGTGGGGGGAGACTATTTATCCTGCCTGGTATTGTGGGGGGGACTATTTATCCTGCCTGGTATTGTGGGGGGACTATTTATCCTGCCTGGTACTATGGGGGGGACTATTTATCCTGCCTGGTATTATGGGGGTGACTATTTATCCTGCCTAGTACTATGGGGGGGACTATTTATCCTGCCTGGTACTATGGGGGGAGACTATTTATCCTGCCTGGTATTATGAGGGGGACTATTTATCCTGCCTGGTATTATGGGGGGGACTATTTATCCTGCCTGGTACTATGGGGGTGACTATTTATCCTGCCTGGTATTGTGGGGGGGACTATTTATCCTGCCTGGTATTGTGGGGGGACTATTTATCCTGCCTGGTATTAGGGGGGGGGACTATTTATCCTGCCTGGTATTATGGGGGGGACTTTATCCTGCCTGGTATTATGAGGGGGACTATTTATCCTGCCTGGTATTATGGGGGGACTATTTATCCTGCCTGGTACTATGGGGGGGGGACTATTGATCCTGCCTGGTATTGTGGGGGGAGACTATTTATCCTGCCTGGTATTGTGGGGGGACTATTTATCCTGCCTGGTATTGTGGGGGGACTATTTATCCTGCCTGGTACTATGGGGGGACTATTTATCCTGCCTGGTATTATGAGGGGGACCATTTATCCTGCCTGGTATTATGAGGGGGACTATTTATCCTGCCTGGTATTATGGGGGGGACTATTTATCTTGCCTGGTACTATGGAGGGACTATTTATCCAGCCTGGTATTGTGGGGGGGACTATTTATCCTGCCTGGTATTATGAGGGGGGACCATTTATCCTGCCTGGTATTATGGGGGGGACTATTTATCCTGCTTGGTATTATGGGGGGGACTATTTATCCTGCCTGGTACTATGGGGGGGACTATTTATCCTGCCTGGTACTATGGGAGGGGACTATTTATCCTGCCTGGTATTATGGGGGGACTATTTATCCTGCCTGGTATTGTGGGGAGACTATTTATCCTGCCTGGTATTATGGGGGGACTATTTATCCTGCCTGGTACTATGGGAGGGGACTATTTATCCTGCCTGGTATTAGGGGGGGACTATTTATCCTGCCTGGTACTATGGGGGGACTATTTATCCTGCCTGGTACTATGGGGGGACTATTTATCCTGCCTGGTATTGTGGGGGGACTATTTATCCTGCCTGGTATTATGAGGGGGACTATTTATCCTGCCTGGTATTATGGGGGGACTATTTATCCTGCCTGGTATTATGTGGGGGACTATTTATCCTGCCTGGTATTATGGGGGGACTATTTATCCTGCCTGGTATTATGGGGGGGACTATTTATCCTGCCTGGTATATGGGGGGGACTATTTATCCTGCCTGGTATTATGGGGGGGACTATTTATCCTGCCTGGTATATTGGGGGGACTATTTATCCTGCCTGGTATTATGGGGGGGACTATTTATCCTGCCTGGTATTATGAGGGGGGACATTTATCCTGCCTGGTATTATGGGGGGGACTATTTATCCTGCCTGGTATTATGGGGGGACTATTTATCCTGCCTGGTATTATGGGGGGACTATTTATCCTGCCTGGTATTATGGGGGGACTATTTATCCTGCCTGGTATTATGTGGGGGGGACTATTTATCCTGCCTGGTATTATGGGGGGGACTATTTATCCTGCCTGGTACTATGGGAGGGGACTATTTATCCTGCCTGGTATTATGTGGGGGGGACTATTTATCCTGCCTGGTATTATGAGGGGGACATATTTATCCTGCCTGGTATTATGGGGGGGACTATTTATCCTGCCTGGTATTATGGGGGGGACTATTTATCCTGCCTGGTATATGGGGGGGACTATTTATCCTGCCTGGTATTATGGGAGGGGACTATTTATCCTGCCTGGTATATGGGGGGGACTATTTATCCTGCCTGGTATTATGGGGGGGACTATTTATCTGCCTGGTATTATGGGGGGACTATTTATCCTGCCTGGTATTATGGGGGGGACTATTATCCTGCCTGGTACTATGGGGGGACTATTTATCCTGCCTGGTATTATGGGGGGGACTATTTATCCTGCCTGGTACTATGGGGGGGACTATTTATCCTGCCTGGTATTGGGGGGAGACTATTTATCCTGCCTGGTATTGGGGGGGACTATTTATCCTGCCTGGTATTAGGGGGGGACTATTTATCCTGCCTGGTATTATGGGGGGGACTATTATCCTGCCTGGTATATGGGGGGACTATTTATCCTGCCTGGTATTATGGGGGGGACTATTTATCCTGCCTGGTATTGTGGGGGGACTATTTATCCTGCCTGGTATTATGGGGGGACTATTTATCCTGCCTGGTGTAGTTGGGGTCTGTGGATTGTATTCCTGTGTGCTGATGACATCTTTTTCTGTGACAGGTCGGGGGGTTCATGTATTCAGCGTCCACAACACAAGTCACCCCTCAGGTCAGTGTCATCCTCATCATGTACGATACAACACCCAACAGTATACAGGGGTCCGGGGCAGAGGTCTCAGCTGGGGGTATATTATCAGTATACAGGGGTCCGGGGCAGAGGTCTCAGCTGGGGGTATATTATCAGTATACAGGGGGTCCGGGGCAGAGGTCTCAGCTGAGGGTATATTATCAGTATACAAGGGTCTGGGGCAGAGGTCTCAGCTGGGGTATATTATCAGTATACAGGGGGTCCGGGCAGAGGTCTCAGCTGGGGGTATATTATCAGTATACGGGGGTCCGGGGCAGAGGTCTCAGCTGGGGGTATATTATCAGTATACAGGGATCCGGGGCAGAGGTCTCAGCTGGGGGTATATTATCAGTATACAGGGGGTCCGGGGCAGAGGTCTCAGCTGGGGGTATATTATCAGTATACAGGGGGTCCGGGCAGAGGTCTCAGCTGGGGTATATTATCAGTATACGGGGGTCCGGGGCAGTGGTCTCAGCTGGGGGTATATTATCAGTATACAGGGGTCCGGGGCAGAGGTCTCAGCTGGGGGTATATTATCAGTATACAGGGGTCCGGGGCAGAGGTCTCAGCTGGGGGTATATTATCAGTATACAGGGGGTCCGGGGCAGAAGTCTCAGCTGGGGGTATATTATCAGTATACAGGGGGTCCGGGGCAGAGGTCTCAGCTGGGGGTATATTATCAGTATAACGGGGGGTCCGGGGCAGAGGTCTCAGCTGGGGGTATATTATCAGTATACAGGGGTCCGGGGCAGAGGTCTCAGCTGGGGGTATATTATCAGTATACAGGGGTCCGGGGCAGAGGTCTCAGCTGGGGGTATATTATCAGTATACAGGGGTCCGGGGCAGAGGTCTCAGCTGAGGATATATTATCAGTATACAGGGGGTCCGGGCAGAGGTCTCAGCTGGGGGTATATTATCAGTATACAGGGGTCCGGGGCAGAGGTCTCAGCTGGGGGTATATTATCAGTATACAGGGGTCCGGGCAGAGGTCTCAGCTGAGGATATATTATCAGTATACAGGGGGTCCGGGGCAGAGGTCTCAGCTGGGGGTATATTATCAGTATACAGGGGGTCCGGGGCAGAGGTCTCAGCTGGGGGTATATTATCAGTATACGGGGGTCTGGGGCAGGGGTCTCAGCTGGGGATATATTATCAGTATACAGGGGGTCCGGGGCAGAGGTCTCAGCTGGGGATATATTATCAGTATACAGGGGGTCCGGGGCAGAGGTCTCAGCTGGGGATATATTATCAGTATACAGGGGGTCCGGGGCAGAGGTCTCAGCTGGGGATATATTATCAGTATACAGGGGGTCCGGGGCAGAGGTCTCAGCTGGGGGTATATTATCAGTATACAGGGGGTCCGGGGCAGAGGTCTCAGCTGGGGGTATATTATCAGTATACGGGGGGTCCGGGGCAGAGGTCTCAGCTGGGGGTATATTATCAGTATACAGGGGGTCCGGGGCAGAGGTCTCAGCTGGGGGTATATTATCAGTATACAGGGGGTCCGGGGCAGAGGTCTCAGCTGGGGGTATATTATCAGTATACAGGGGTCCGGGGCAGAGGTCTCAGCTGGGGGTATATTATCAGTATACAGGGGGTCCGGGGCAGAGGTCTCAGCTGGGGATATATTATCAGTATACAGGGGGTCCGGGGCAGAGGTCTCAGCTGGGGGTATATTATCAGTATACAGGGGGTCCGGGGCAGAGGTCTCAGCTGGGTATATTATCAGTATACAGGGGTCCGGGGCAAGGTCTCAGGGGGTATATTATCAGTATCAGGGGGTCCGGGGCAGAGTTCAGCTGGGGGTATTATCAGTATACAGGGGGTCCGGGGCGAGGTCTCAGCTGGGGGTATATTATCAGTATACAGGGGTCCGGGGCAGAGGTCTCAGCTGGGGGTATATTATCAGTATACAGGGGGGTCCGGGGCAGGGTCTAGCTGGGGGTATATTATCAGTATACAGGGGTCCGGGGCAAGTTCAGCTGGGGGTAATACAGTATACAGGGTCCGGGGCATAGGTCTCAGCGGGGTAATATCAATACGGGGGTCGTCAGAGGTCTCGCGGGGATTCAGTAGGGGGTCCGGGGCAGAGGTCCAGCTGGGGGTATATTATCAGTATACAGGGGTCCGGGGCAGGGTCTCAGCTGGGGGTATATTATCAGTATACAGGGGTCCGGGCAGAGGTCTCAGCTGGGGGTATTATCAGTATACGGGGTCCGGGAGATGTCTCAGCTGGGGGTATATATCAGTATACAGGGGGTCCGAGCAGAGTCTCAGCTGGGGATTATCAGTATCAGGGTCCGGGGAGAGGTCTCAGCTGGGGTATATTATCAGTATACAGGGGTCCGGGGCAGAGGTCTCAGCTGGGGTATATATCAGTATACAGGGGTCCGGGCAGAGGTCTCAGCTGGGGGTATATTATCATATACAGGGGTCCGGGCAGAGGTCTCAGCTGGGGGTATATTATCAGTATACAGGGGTCCGGGGCAGGGTCTCAGTGGGGGTATATTACAGATACAGGGGTCCGGCAGAGGTCCAGCTGGGGTAATTATCAGTTACAGGGGTCGGGCAGAGGCTCAGCTGGGGGTATATTATCATATACAGGGGTCCGGGCAGGGTCTCAGCTGGGGTATATTATCAGTATACAGGGGGTCCGGGGCAGAGTCTCAGCTGGGGGTATATTATCAGTATACGGGGTCCGGGGCAGAGGTCTCAGCTGGGGTAATTATCAGTATACAGGGGTCCGGGGCAGAGGTCTCAGCTGGGGGTATATTATCAGTATACATGGGGGTCCGGGGCAGAGGTCTCAGCTGGGGGTATATTATCAGTATACAGGGGTCCGGGGCAGAGGGCTCAGCTGGGGTAATATATCAGTATACAGGGGTCCGGGGCAGAGTCTCAGCTGGGGTATATTATCATATACAGGGGGCAGAGTCTCAGCTGGGGTATATATCATATACGGGGTCCGGGCAGAGGTCTCAGCTGGGGTATATTATCAGTATACAGGGGTCCGGGCAGAGGTCTCAGCTGGGGGTATATTATCAGTATACAGGGTCCGGGGCAGGTCTCAGCTGGGGGTATATATCAGTATACGGGTCCGGGCAGGGTCTCAGCTGGGGTATATTATCAGTATACAGGGGTCGGGGCAGGGTCTCAGCTGGGATATTATCAGTATACAGGGGATCAGTATACAGGGGTCCGGGCAGAGGTCTCAGCTGGGGGTATATTATCAGTATACAGGGGTCCGGGGCAGAGGTCTCAGCTGGGGTATATTATCAGTATACAGGGGGTCCGGGGCAGAGGTCTCAGCTGGGGGTATATTATCAGTATACAGGGGTCCGGGGCAGAGGTCTCAGCTGGGGGTATATTATCAGTATACAGGGGGTCCGGGGCAGAGGTCTCAGCTGGGGGTATATTATCAGTATACAGGGGTCCGGGCAGAGGTCTCAGCTGGGGTATATTATCAGTATACAGGGGTCCGGGCAGAGGTCTCAGCTGGGGGTATATTATCAGTATACAGGGGTCCGGGGCAGAGGTCTCAGCTGGGGGTATATTATCAGTATACAGGGGGTCCGGGGCAGAGGTCTCAGCTGGGGGTATATTATCAGTATACAGGGGTCCGGGGCAGAGGTCTCAGCTGGGGTATATTATCAGTATACAGGGGTCCGGGGCAGAGGTCTCAGCTGGGGGTATATTATCAGTATACAGGGGTCCGGGGCAGAGGTCTAGCTGGGGTATATTATCAGTAACAGGGTGTCCGGGGCAGAGGTCTCAGCTGGGGTATATTATCAGTATACAGGGGGTCCGGGGCAGAGGTCTCAGCTGGGGGTATATTATCAGTATACAGGGGGTCCGGGGCAGAGGTCTCAGCTGGGGTATATTATCAGTATACAGGGGTCCGGGGCAGAGGTCTCAGCTGGGGTATATTATCAGTATACAGGGGTCCGGGGCAGAGGTCTCAGCTGGGGGTATATTATCAGTATACAGGGGGTCCGGGGCAGAGTCTCAGCTGGGGTATATTATCAGTATACAGGGGTCCGGGCAGAGGTCTCAGCTGGGGGTATATTATCAGTATAAGGGGGTCCGGGGCAGAGGTCTCAGCTGGGGGTATATTATCAGTATACAGGGGTCCGGGCAGAGGTCTCAGCTGGGGTATTTATCAGTATACAGGGGTCCGGGGCAGAGGTCTCAGCTGGGGGTATATTATCAGTATACAGGGGTCCGGGGCAGGGTCTCGCTGGGGTATATTATCAGTATACAGGGGTCGGGCAGAGGTCTCAGCTGGGGTATATTATCAGTATACAGGGGGTCCGGGGCAGAGGTCTCAGCTGGGGTAAAAAAAAAAAAAAAAAAAAAAGTATATTATCAGTATACAGGGGTCCGGGGCAGAGTCTCAGCTGGGGTATATTATCAGTA
>JARQOD010001358.1:0-100742 GCA_033576555.1 Oophaga sylvatica
CATTTCTCTTTCATTGTGGCTGCTGTAAAGCAGATCTGTAAATGATGTTAACAGCTCAAATCTGAAAATAAAAAAATGAATAAATAAGAATCAT
Source organism: Oophaga sylvatica (assembly GCA_033576555.1). Lineage (NCBI taxonomy): Eukaryota > Metazoa > Chordata > Amphibia > Anura > Dendrobatidae > Oophaga > Oophaga sylvatica. Next base: position 95 of record JARQOD010001358.1, read on the forward strand.
GATCTGGTTATAATTAGTAGCAGAAGCTGGAGCTGATACATTCCCCATAAGAGGTTAATAAACTGAGGCATGCTTCATGTGTTTTTCCTCCTGGCTTCGAAGACCCAGGAGGTTTCCAGACAAATCGTGGCTCGAGAAGCACTTAACAAGCCCATGTCCAGGGCAGGAGACCGTCACTGGCCGCCATCACCGACCCCGCGATCAATATCCCCTGATCATTACACGTCCCGGCGTTTACAGGATGAGATTATAATATCCGGCCGATGATCCGGGAACGTAGGGATGAGGCAGCGAGATTTGGAGATGGGAGATTTGACAACTCTTCCAGGGGTTTTTCCTTTTTTTTAGGGAGGTTTCTTGGACATTGCGGAGTCTACAAACACATCAACATGGCAACTAAGCCAGAATATTCCCACTCTCTGATGGTTGAACATCTCTATCCCCTTTCTGCACAGTAACCTCTATACTGGTCACTGAGCATACCCATGACATTGTGCCAGAGAAGTGAGTAGGTAACAGTCACTCCCAGCACCATTATCTCTGTAGAGATCACAGCACATTCCTACAACTCTCTCCTATAGAAGTCAATAACTAATGGTCACAGGACACCTCCACCAACTCCCAGCACCATCATCTCTGTAGAGATCACAGCACATTCCTACAACTCTCTCCTATAGAAGTCAATAACTAATGGTCACAGGACACCTCCACCAACTCCCAGCACCATCATCTCTAGAGATCACAGCACATTCCTACAACTCTCTCCCATAGAGGTCAATAGCTAATGGTCACAGGACACCTCCACCAACTCCCTGCACAATGGCTTCTGTAGAGATCACTGCACATTCCTACAACACTCTCCCATAGAAGTCAACAGATAATAGTCACAGCTCACCTCCACCAACTCCCTGCACCATGACTTCTGTAGAGATCACAGCACATTCCTACAACACTCTCCCATAGAAGTCAATAGCTAATGGTCACAGCTCACCTCCACCAACTCCCAGCACCATGACTTCTGTAGAGATCACAGCACATTCCTACAACACTCTCCCATAGAAGTCAATAGATAATAGTCACAGGTCACCTCCACCAACTCCCTGCACAATGGCTTCTACACTCGTCACAGAGTATACCCACGACATTCAATCATGGTCAATACATAATGAGCTTACCTCTTCTTCCTCTCTGCACGCTGATCTACACAGAGCATGCCCACAACAATATTTTATACAAGTCAATAGGTGATGTCACAGCTTACCTCCTCACCCTACACAACCACCTCTTCACATGTCACAGAGCATGCCCACAACACACTGCCATAGAAGTCTGCAAAAGTAGGTCATTGCTCCCTTCCTGCCCCTTTCTGCACAGATCGCAGACGTTTGTAAGGTATTTCTTTACATAGGACCTTTCACCAAATGTTTCATGTTGAGCTGGACACATGATGCAGCAGAGGCTTCAGAGTGGATTTTGATTTTAATACGCCCCTCCACTGTGGAGATTTTAGCAATTAAAGTATACAGGTCCTTCTCAAAAAATTAGCATATAGTGCTAATGTGTAGCCCTGGTACACAATACCAGGAGGATGAGTGGAGAGGTAACAGTTAAGGTCTCTTCATGACATCATGTACACTTCTGACACACCCAGCAGGGGTGTGGAAGGGAGTGATTTCTAGTCAGTCAGTTTCCTGTCCTTGGACAGAGTAGACGTGTCCAGTTTGAGCCTGTCAGCAGTTCAGAAAGTGGAGGCTGGTACAGGTGGTCTAATTCACCTTAGCCTAGTCAGAGCTGTGCCCCACTGGAAGAAAGACTGAACTAGCTATTAAGAGTCGAGCAAATCGAAGGGCAAAGTGGAAGGAAGATTATTGGAAAAGTGCTTTTGGCTTGGAAAAGTCCTGCACATTGCTACCGGTCACTGGGGACCGAAGGATCACTATTAGCTACAAGCATAGTGGTAAGAAAACCAGGGATTTACCGGACCCTAGGTCGCGGCAAACAGCCCCATATAGTCAGTACGTAACTGGAGTCAGGTGGAATAGGGACTTTGAGTCAAGCGCAGACAAAAGCAAGAACCTAGTTTCATCAATTGGAAGACTTCACCACAAATCTGACTGGGCAGAACAGCTTTGGAATAGCTGAAATTAAAGAGGGAACTACGCTGCAAGCTGGTTGTACTCATCGTTATTGGACAGTAAAGGAGGCCCCTAACTTGCTTAGCTGTTGCCTCAAAGCTCATCCTCCATCAACCCCATCAGCCTCCCTGGGACCTGCCTTACCATCTTACAAGTAAAGGTATGGAAAGACGCTGACCGTGTGAGACTGAGTTATTGATTTGCATGCCCGCACAATCCCTACCTAACTACCGACCTGAGGGACCAGTCCCACCTGTAGGGGACCCGACATCTAGCTGCATCACCATCCCCTCAGAGATCTATAGCAGCGCTGGTACAAATTACCAGAATACTACAGGTGGCGTCACGAACTGTATATAAATCTATCCCCTGTAAATATTCCCCCAACATACGCCAGACCGCCAGGGCCACAGACCGAGCCACAGCTACCTGTGACAAGAATCCCCATAGACTTCCATGGGCTCGGCTCTGAGTACCCCATTGCCCTGGTAACCCACAATTGTGGTGGCGGGTCGACACAAAACTTTGGCGTCACGAACAGGATACGAAACTTGCAGCATTGCGAGCCCTGTGTGCCTGTGGATTGTTTTTGTGAAAAAGGACTGTTTGCACTTTTGGCGCCAAAAATCGCCATTTTTGTCGCCATATTCGCGCCCTAAGGCGCTGGAGAAGAAGGTGGGCGTACCTGAAAGAGCGCGCAGAGTCTTGGACACGCCCCTGGCTCTGACTCATCGGCAGGTCCTGCAACAGGAAGTGAACGCTCTGACATCAGAGCGCCTGCGACGAAGGTCCTGTTCTCACTGCGGTGCCTGTGAAATAGCAGCGTCTGAAACCGGTAGGCTCCGTTTAACCAAGGGGGCGCTAAGATGTCACAACAACCGGCTGACAGTGCGGCCCCGGCCGGAGGCCCCAATCCCGCACCGTCTGGTATTGTAGCGCCAGATGGGGGCGCAGGCCCAGCACCCAGTCCGATAGTCCCGATCATGCCACTAACGCTCCCATATATGCCTGGGGCGAAATGGCTTCCCCAATACAGCGGTGGGCCAGGCACATTAGCAGGCTTCAAGCGGAAGTTATGCAGCATCCTAGAAATGTACTCCATGCCTGAGAGACAAAAAGCTGCTGTGCTAATAGGGCAGCTAACTGGCGCTGCTGAGAGGGAAGTGGAGACTTGGGATACCGTTGATCAGGAGTCGGTACCTGGGATCTTCCTTAAGCTGCATGCCATATTTGAAGACCGCACAGAAACGGATCTCCGGATGGCCTTCTATCACTGTTCACAACAGCCAGGTGACAGCATCCGGGACTACGCTTGCCGACTACAGGGAGCCCTGAGAGCCCTCAAGCAAATTAACAATTTAAATGCTATCGACGAGAATAGAATGCTGAAAGAACAATTTATACAGGGATTGAGATCCCCAGAGGAACGCAGAACTGTAAATTGGTGGTCCTTAGATCATCCGGATGCTACCTTTGATGCCCTAAAGGACATGGCAATAAAAGGGCTGCGGCCCCTGGGCAAACCTGAGGTGGCCACCCAACATCATCAGGGTGAAGTCACTCTGGAACCGGCAGTAACCCCCTGTTCCCCGTTAGTGGCCGAAGCCAAAGCGCAGATGACACCTCCTAGTGAATTGGACTGTCTGCGCTCAGAGGTGCGCCAGCTGACTAAAAATCTGGCCGCTGTGATGAGTGCCCTACAGCTGCGGAAAGAGGAGGAAGGGAAGATCTTGTTAGCTGACTGCCCAGAAGACGTCCCGTGGATGCACCGGAGAAGAAAGAAGACGTCGCCCCCCCGGAGGAGGACAACGCCACCCCCAGGAGCAACCTCTGATCAACACCCTCCTCGTCGAGAGATCATCTGTTACCGCTGCAACCGGAAAGGTCATCTGTCTACACAGTGTCCTTTAAACGGGCAGAACCTGGGTCCAAGGGCCAACACCCAGGAGAATACCCGTCAGGCCCCCTAGACTGGAACAGCAGGTATGTGGGCGGGCGACCCTACCTGTCTATTATTCTAGATGGTATTGCTGTTCCAGCATTGTTAGACACTGGGTCCCAGGTGACCCTAATACCTGATGCTCTATATACCAAGTACTGGTCAATGGACAGTCTTAAACCTCCGAGCCTTGACTTTACTGTGTATGCTTCTAATGGTCTTCCTGTAGAAGTGCTCGGAACAAAATGTGTAGATGTAAAGGTGGGCAGAGAGGAGTTGAAAGACCAAGGGCTTCTGGTAGTAAAGACTGTAAATGAGGAGAACGGTTTAAATATAATTTTGGGTACTAACATTATCGGTAATTGTTTGGGAGAAGTTGTGTTCTTGCTCCAACAGCTCGCTGAGATTGCCCGACCAAGGCAGAGAGGAGTAATCCAAAGAGAGATCCGGGCCCTGGTGTGTCAGCAGCAAGCGAAGCTTACAGACAGCGAAATTGGTAATGTACGGGTCACTGACTCGGATCCTATTGTGATACCCCCAATGAGTGAAATGATCATTTGGTGCAGGGCAGCCATAGGTCTGAGAGGACAGAATTACCAAGCTGTAGTAGAACCCCACCATTCAGAACATAGACCTACACTTATGACTGCTAGAGGAGTAGTAGAAGTGGTGAATGGAAGAGTACCGGTACGGCTTCTCAACTGGGGAGATGATGAGGTAAATTTACCCCGTTATGCAACCATTGCTAAACTTCATGCTGTTGATAATAATTCTATTCTCCCGGCTGAGTCCTTAGACTCCTGTCAAATAGCGGAGGACAATGACCCAGCAACTCAGGTGGCGGAATGGTGTCAGCAACTCCATGTTGAGACGGACACCACTCCCGCCCACCAGAAGCAAGGGGTATTACGGGTGGTGCAAGAGTACGCTCAAGTGTTTAGCAAAATCCACTTGATTTTGGGACAATTAAGGGAGTACAACATCATATCCCTACAGGCAGTCATCCTCCCATCAAAGAGCGGTATAGGCCCATACCTCCAGCTCATTATCAGAAGGCTAAAGAAATGTTGAATGATATGAAGAAAGCTGGGGTGATAAGGGATAGTTGTAGCCCCTGGGCAGCACCTCTAGTTCTGGTTAAAAAGAAAGATGGTAGTATGAGAATGTGTGTGGATTACAGGCAGGTGAACCGCATAACACACAAGGATGCATACCCGTTACCACGTATAGAGGAATCATTAGCTGCTCTGAAAACGGCTAACTACTTTTCTACCCTCGATCTGACTAGTGGTTACTGGCAAGTGGCTGTGGCTGAGGAGGATCGTGAGAAAACGGCTTTCACCACCCCAATGGGGCTCTGTGAGTTCGACAGAATGCCGTTTGGGCTCAGTAGTGCCCCAGGAACATTTCAGAGAGTGATGGAAAACTGTCTGGGACATCTCAATTTTGAAACCGTGCTGCTATACCTAGACGACGTTATCGTGTATTCCAAGACATATGAGGACCATCTGAAACACCTGGCAGAAGTGTTTGAGTCCCTGTCCAGGTACGGGATGAAATTAAAACCCTCAAAATGCCATCTACTCAAGCAGAAGGTACAATACTTGGGGCACATCGTCAGTTCGGAAGGAGTAGCGCCGGACCCAGAGAAAGTCACTGCCATCCAGAAGTGGCCGGAGCCGAAGAACCTTAAGGAAGTGCGACAGTTCCTGGGACTAACGGGTTACTACAGGAGATTCGTGAAAGATTACACGAAGAAGGCAGCTCCTTTACAGGACCTCCTGGTAGGACAATCTTTAAAGAGCAGAAACCCTCCCTTTAATTGGGGTAAAGAACAGGCTGAAGCATTCCAAAAGATGAAAGAGATCCTTACAGGTGATGAGATCTTAACCTATCCTGATTACAGCCAACCGTTCCTGTTGTACACCGACGCCAGTAATGAAGGGTTGGGAGCAGTTCTCAGTCAGAAGCAGAATGGCCAAGAAAAAGTCATCGCATATGCTAGCAGAAAACTCAGGCCAACGGAGAGAAATCCGGAAAATTATAGCAGCTTCAAGCTAGAGTTTCTGGCGCTGGTCTGGGCCATTACTGAAAGATTTAAGCACTATCTGGCCTCCAATAAGTTCACGGCGTTTACAGATAACAACCCGTTAACGCACCTGGAAACCGCCAAGCTGGGTGCCATGGAGCAGCGATGGATGGCTCGGTTGTCCAATTATCAGTTTACTATCAAGTACCGGGCAGGTCGAAAGAATGCTAATGCTGACGCGTTGTCCCGAAGGCCGCATGACTCTGATACGGAAGAAGAATCGGACGACCTGGAAGAAATTGAGCTACCTGCGTTCCATCGAAATGGGGTAGTCCACGAGCATCGAGTCCACAGAAAGCAGTATGGTGCAACATTAAATCCTTTACCCCATCACAGCTGGAAAGAGACTCAGGACAGTGATCCAGTGGTCAGCCGCATCAAGGAGTTGTTAAAACAGGAAGGCTCCTCTTTGGAAAAGGAAGCACCTATGTCAGCAAAGCTCCTGTGGAACGAGAAAAGCAGGTTGTTCCTATACCGTGAGAAGTTGTGCAGGAGATACGTCAACCCCAGAACCCATGAAATGGTCTGGCAAATAGTGGTCCCCAAGGCAGACGTCCCAATGGTGTTGGAAGCGTACCACGATCAAGCAGGACACTTTGGCTGGAGAAAGCTGGAGACCCTGTTGAGATGCCGGTTCTACTGGGTAGGGATGCGCAGCTCCATCGAGAGGTGGTGTCGGAACTGTGGACCTTGTGGTCTCAGAAGAAAGGACTACGGTAGTCAGAAGGCACCCCTGCAACCTATCCGGACGACTCGTCCCCTGGAGATTGTGGCCCTGGACCACGTCAAATTGTCGCCAAGTAGATCTGGATACTCATACGCCTTGACTATGGTGGACCATTACTCCAGATTTCTGGTGGTTGTTCCAGTTAAGGACCAGACCGCAGTGACGGCCGCAAAAACCTTTCAAGCAAGCTTCTGCAGACCGCATGGGTATCCCGAGCAAGTCTTAACCGATCAGGGACCTGCTTTCGAAGCTGATTTATTCAAGGAATTCTGTCACATGTACGGGTGCAAGAAAATAAGAACAACACCATATCACCCTCAAACCAACGGTCTTTGCGAAAAAATGAACCATATTGTCCTTGACTTGTTGAGATCCATACCGTTGGAAGACAGGAATCGATGGCCGGACTTACTACCTGATTTGGTTGATTTGTATAATCATATACCTGTAAGCTCAACTAACTGCACTCCAGCCTATCTGATGAGAGCAAGGCCCGGAAAACTACCAATGGATTTAGAACTTGGAGTGGTAGAACCGGAGGCAGACGACGCTGTTGAAAACTGGGACGTCAATCGGCAAGAGCAATACAGAAGAGTACAAATCTGCGTGGAGGAAAGTCTCAATAAGGCACGGGAGAAACAGGAAGATGCTTACAACAGAAATGCTCCTGCCAAGCCTTTGATGCCTGGAGAGGTAGTATTAAAAAGAAAAAGGAAGATGCACAAACTGGATAACCAGTGGGAGCAAGAACCCTACGTCATACAAGATTCTAAATATGACAACAGAAAAGTTTGTGTCGTCAGTAAGGACGGAGGAAGAACAACAATCACTGTGTCCAGAGATCATTTGAAATTGTGTCCAGAACACTTAAAGCGTTGTGAAAAGAACCCTGTCCTCAATCAAGGAGAAAGAAAGGAAGAGGTCCTACACACAGAGCTGGGAGATTTTCCTGCGGATTGGCCCCGACTGGGAGATGCTGTGATAATTCCAGTGTTGCAGTTTTATTCAGCCACAAGAGGAAGTTCTACCTCCAGTTGTGCCTGTGGTGCCAGTTGAGCCCGCTCAGGAGTTACCCATTCCAGCAACACCTCAACCTGTGGAATCTCAAAAAGGATCATCTGAAGCAGCGCCCCATACTATGGGATCCCCTGGTGAAGCTGACTCACACCGCCCAGCCATCAGTACGCTTGCCAGATCCATAGAAAGATTAAGGCAGTTCTATAGTTTGCCGTTACGCAGTGCAGACAGATCGCAACTTGATATACCTGAGGCTACACCACGTAGATCAGAGCGAACCCCAAAGGGAAGTTACCCATTAGATATCAGCAGTGATTATAACGAATTGATGTGAATATTGTAAAAAGTCTATATATATATATGTGTTTTTCCCTATTATGTTTTACAATGGACTCAGAGGCTGAGGACTGAGCCAGCCCAAAAACTGTATCCTGTAAATAGTTGCACTAAAGTGCCTTTTTTAATGGTTTCACATGAAACCTTGACTTACCTCTGAACCAAAAACCCGTGTGGTGTGGCACTGAGTGAGGTCTGCATTTGGATGTCCTGCAGCCCACCCAGGACCCACGTTGAAGGTTTGGTGCGGGTCCTTCACAAGAATACTGTATATTTATTGAATGCTATTTAATATTTGTATTTTTCTATAATGTTTGCAACGTTCAAGATATCCTCACCTCCCGGATGGGACGAATTAATGTTATTGTTAATGTTTTCATGCATAAACAAAAATGTCTCTTTATATTTTACAGCCCGGAGTGCTGTCGTTTACCATGGGGGAATGTGTAGCCCTGGTACACAATACCAGGAGGATGAGTGGAGAGGTAACAGTTAAGGGCTCTTCATACATCATGTACACTTCTGACACACCCAGCAGGGGTGTGGAAGGGAGTGATTTTTAGTCAGTCAGTTTCCTGTCCTTGGACAGAGTAGACGTGTCCAGTTTGAGCCTGTCAGCAGTTCAGAAAGTGGAGGCTGGTACAGGTGGTCTAATTCACCTTAGCCTAGTCAGAGCTGTGCCCCACTGGAAGAAAGACTGAACTATCTATTAAGAGTCGAGCAAATCGAAGGGCAAAGTGGAAGGAAGATTATTGGAAAAGTGCTTTTGGCTTGGAAAAGTCCTGCACATTGCTACCGGTCACTGGGGACCGAAGGATCACTATTAGCTACAAGCATAGTGGTAAGAAAACCAGGGATTTACCGGACCCTAGGTCGCGGCAAACAGCCCCATATAGTCAGTACGTAACTGGAGTCAGGTGGAATAGGGACTTTGAGTCAAGCGCAGACAAAAGCAAGAACCTAGTTTCATCAATTGGAAGACTTCACCACAAATCTGACTGGGCAGAACAGCTCTGGAATAGCTGAAATTAAAGAGGGAACTACGCTGCAAGCTGGTTGTACTCATCGTTATTGGACAGTAAAGGAGGCCCCTAACTTGCTTAGCTGTTGCCTCAAAGCTCATCCTCCATCAACCCCATCAGCCTCCCTGGGACCTGCCTTACCATCTTGCAAGTAAAGGTATGGAAAGACGCTGACCGTGTGAGACTGAGTTATTGATTTGCATGCCCGCACAATCCCTACCTAACTACCGACCTGAGGGACCAGTCCCACCTGTAGGGGACCCGACATCTAGCTGCATCACCATCCCCTCAGAGATCTATAGCAGCGCTGGTACAAATTACCAGAATACTACAGGTGGCGTCACGAACTGTATATAAATCTATCCCCTGTAAATATTCCCCCAACATACGCCAGACCGCCAGGGCCACAGACCGAGCCACAGCTACCTGTGACAAGAATCCCCATAGACTTCCATGGGCTCGGCTCTGAGTACCCCATTGCCCTGGTAACCCACAATTGTGGTGGCGGGTCGACACACTAAATTTCATTATTTTCCATAATGTAATGATTACAATTAAACTTTCATATATTTTAGATTCATTACACACCAACTGAAATTTTTCAGGTCTTTTATTGTTTTAATACTGATGATTTTGGCATACAACTCCTGATAACCCAAAAAACCTGTCTCAAAAAATTAGCATATCAAGAAAAGGTTCTCTAAACGACCTATTACCCTAATCTTCTGAATCAACTAATTAACTCTAAACACATGCAAAAGATTCCTGAGGCTTTTAAAAACTCCCTGCCTGCTTCATTACTCAAAACCCCCATCATGGGTAAGACTAGGACCTGACTGATGTCAAGAAGGCCATCATTGACACCCTCAAGCAAGAGGGTAAGACCCAGAAAGAAATTTCTCAACAAATAGGCTGTTCCCAGAGTGCTGTATCAAGGCACCTCAATGGGAAGTCTGTTGGAAGGAAACAATGTGGCAGAAAACGCTGTACAACGAGAAGAGGTGACCGGACCCTGAGGAAGATTGTGGAGAAGGACCGATTCCAGACCTCGGGGGACCTGAGGAAGCAGTGGACTGAGTCTGGTGTGGAAACATCCAGAGCCACCGTGTACAGGCGTGTGCAGGAAATGGGCTACAGGTGCCGCATTCCCCAGGTAAAGCCACTTTTGAACCATAAACAGCGGCAGAAGCGCCTGACCTGGGCTACAGAGAAGCAGCACTGGACTGTTGCTAAGTGGTCACAAGTTCTTTTTTCCGATGAAAGCAAATTTTGCATGTCATTCGGAAATCAAGGTGCCAGAGTCTGAAGGAAGACTGGGGAGAAGGAAATGCCAAAATGCCTGAAGTCCAGTGTCAAGTACCCACAGTCAGTGATGGTGTGGGGTGCCATGTCAGCTGCTGGTGTTGGTCCACTGTGTTTCATCAAGGGCAGGGTCAATGCAGCTAGCTATCAGGAGAGTTTGGAGCACTTCATGCTTCCATCGGCTGAAATGCTTTATGGAGATGAAGATTTCATTTTTCAGCACGACCTGGCACCTGCTCACAGTGCCAAAACCACTGGTAAATGGTTTACTGACCATGGTATTACTGTGCTCAATTGGCCTGCCAACTCTCCTGACCTGAACCCCATAGAGAATCTGTGGGATATTGTGAAGAGAAAGTTGAGAGACGCAAGACCCAACACTCTGGATGAGCTTAAGGCCGCTATCGAAGCATCCTGGGCCTCCATAACACCTCAGCAGTGTCACAGGCTGATTGCCTCCATGCCACGCCGCATTGAAGCAGTCATTTCTGCAAAAGGATTCCCGACCAAGTATTGAGTGCATAACTGAACTTTATTATTTGATGTTTTTTTTGTTTGTTTTTAAAAAACACTTTATTTTATTGGACGGTTGAAATATGTTAATTTTTGAGACAGTTTTTTTTGGGTTATCAGGAGTTGTATGCCAAAATCATCAGTATTAAAACAATAAAAGACCTGACAAATTTCAGTTGGTGTGTAATGAATCTAAAATATATGAAAGTTTAATTGTAATCATTATATTATGGAAAATAATGAAATTGAGCACTATATGCTAATTTTTTGAGAAGGACCTGTATGAGCCCCAAAGAGACATCTGCTCTAAGCTGTGGTGGGGGCGTGTCCTTTCTCCTGTGTCTTGCTGCCTGTTTATGATTGGGCAGCATCATACAGGGGGAAGAAGTACATGCCCCCAGTGAAAACTATCTGGTAACACCCACTTGTACTTGAAAAAAAGTTAACTCATTAGGTGCCAAATACTTTGATTGCTAATATCTGTACAACGGAGTCATAATTTCAAAAATTAAAAAGAAAAAAACCTTTTATTCTAGTCTGCCGCCACTGTAACATCGTGTGTCCAGTTCAAACTGTAGAATTTGGTGAAAGCTTCTCTTTATATGCCGAAAATGGAGTAAAAATAAACTACAATAACAAAATAAACAGATTAGGAAAAAAAAGAAATACATTCCCTTTGAGGGGTTGAGAATCTGATGCATTTTTCATGCTTTTTTCCTTTTAGCTTTATCATCCGATCTCTGGGCCGGTAACAATATATCCATTAATTAAGGGAGGACTCCACCCAGGAGGTTTCTCCATCTCCATAGCCCCTCGCGGCTCAGAGAAGCACTTAACAAGTCTGAGTACAGGGGATGAGAGCATTACCAGCCGCCATCATCACTGACCCTTCGATCGATATCTCCTGATCATTACACGTCCTGGACTTTACCGGAAGCTGAATTATCTGGGATGAGGCTGCAAAACGGACGAGAACGGGAATTATCTGGAGCCCCCCATATGCTATGTCACTGTAAGTGCCTAAGGCCCCGTTCACAAATCAGGTTTTTGCCATCAGTCACAATCCGTCGTTTTTTGAAAAAAACGGATCCGGCGACTGATGACGCAGGATCTGTTTTTTTCTCATAGACTTGTATTAGCGGATCCGTCGCTGTCCGTCGTTTGCTATAATGGAAGCCTATGGACGCAGGATCCGTCATCATCCGTCAAATGACGGATTTTTGTTTTTTTTTAACTGGGCATGCTCCTGACAGGTTAAAACACAAACAAAAGAGTAGATATATACACATAGAATACATATATATACATGTAATTGATATATATATATATATATATTTATATATATATATAGTTCATAGAGTTGTACATAGTATAATAGCCGCTAAATCAATTGCCAGCTTCAGAAAAATCATTACCGAACCTGACATGAAAAACTATAGTAAACCATGTCATATCAAAACTATTTATATATGTCAATGTTTAATAAATTTATTAGTTTGTGTTAAGAAAAATTTGGAAGTCTAGGGTAAATTTAAGGCTATAATCGCGCAAAAAATTTTCTCCACCAGAAAGGGAAAGCCAGTGACTGAGGACAGATATTCATAGCCTAGAGAAGGACCATTGTTTTGGGGCCCCCCTGGCTACAAACATCTGGCCCCAGCCACCCCAGAAAAGGCACATCTATAAGATGCGTCTTTTCTGGCACTTAGCCTCTCTATTCCCATTGCCTTTAGCGATGGTTCATGGGTTACTAATGGGTTAATGTCACCTTGCTGTTGAAAGGTGACATTAATCCGGGTTAAAGGGAATCTGTCACCCATATTTCGACCATATGAAGCCACCGCCATCAGGGGCTTATCTACAGCATTCTGTAATGCTGCAGATAAGTCTGTCACCTGAAAGAGAAGAAAAACGAGTTATATTATACCCACCCAGGGGCGGTCCGCCGTCCAGTCCGGTCCGATGGGCGTCACGGTCCGGCGCCTCCCATCTTCTAGCGAAGCCCTCTTCTTCTTAGTTTCCCGTCGCAGCTCCAGCGCAGGAGCACTGCTCTGCCATGGTGAGGGCAGAGCAGAGTACTGCAGTGCGCAGGTGCCGGACCTCTCTGACCTTTACCGGCGCCTGCGCACTGCAGTACTCTGCTCTGCCCTCACCAAGGCAGAGCAGTGCGCCTGCGTCGGAGCCTCAACGGGAAGCTAAGAAGAGGAGGGCTTTGCTAGAAGATGGGAGGCGCCGGACCGGACCGCGACGCCCATCGGACCGGAACGGACGGCGGATCGCCCCTGGGTGAGTATACTATAACTCGTTTTTCTTCTCTTTCAGGTGACATCGGGACTTATCTACAGCTTTACAGAGTGCTGTAGATAAGCCCCTGATGGCGGTGGCTTCAGCTTATAGATGAAAAAAGGGTGACAGATTCCCTTTAATAATGGAGAGGTGTCAATAAGGCAACTATCCATTATTAATCCTATTGTAGTAAAGGGTTAAAGAAAACACAATTAATTAAAAATTCTTTTAATGAAATAATTATGCAAAGTTTTTGACCAAATTTATTATTCTGCCAATCCATCTGAATCCCTTGTTCTCCTGTAACCCAAAAAAATAAAAAAGCAACAATATCCCTACCTCTCCGCCATTCAGGCAGGTCCCCCCTGCAATCCATCACAAGGGGTTAACTAGTTTACAACTGGGACCGGTGTTAATTCTGCCGCCCGGCTGTAAACCACTGCAGAATGAATGAAATCATGTCTGCGCAGGCGCCCCGGCTGCCCGGAGATGAACTCAGGAGCGTGGGAAAGTTTCTGAACTTTTTCCCACGCTATCGAGTTCACTTCAGTTCAGCAGGGACTCCACGCAGCCTCAGTGACTACCGCTGACATCAGTGAGCTGCGCTGACTCCTCACTTGACCCGCGGTGATCTGACAGCATGGGAAAAAGTTCAGAAACTTTCCCACGCTAATCAGTTCATCCTCGGTCAGCCGGGGCGCCTGCACAGACATGATTTAATTCATTCTGCAGTGGTTTGCAGCCGGGTCGGTAGCATTACCACCAGTCACCGGCTGTAAACTAGATAACCCCTTGTGATTGATCGCAGCGGGGGACCTGACTGAATGGCGGAGAGGTATGGATATTGTTGTTTTTTAATTTTTATTACAGGAGAACAAGGGATTCAGATGGATTAGCAGAATAATACATTTGGTCAAAAACTTTGTGTAATTATTTAATTAAAAGAAATTTGAATTAATGTGTGTGGGGGGTCTTTTTTTAACCCTTTACTACTATCGGATTAATAATGGATAGTTGTCTCATTGACACCTCTCCATTATTAACCCGGATTAATGTCACCTTTCAATAGCAAGGTGACATTAACCCCTTATTAACCCATGAACCACAGCTAAAGGCAGTGGGAATAGAGAGGGTAAGTGCCAGAAAAGGCGCATCTAATAATAAATGTGCCTTTTCTGGGGTGGCTGGGGCAGATGTTTATAGCCAGGCGGGCCCAAGAACCATGGTCCCTCTCTAGGCTATTAATATCTGTCCTCAGTCACTGGCTTTCCCTTTCTGGTGGAGAAAATTGCGCGGGAGCCCACGCAACTTTTTTCCGTGATTATAGCCTTAAATTTAACCCCTAGAGTTCCAAATTTTTTCTAACACAAACTACTAAATTGATTAAACACTGACATATATAGATCTTTTTGATGTGACATGGTTTACTGTATGTAACCATGTGTCACATCATGTCGGGTTCGGTAATGATTTTACTGAAGCCGGCAATTGATTTAGCGGCTATTATACCATGTAGAAGTGTATAACTATAAATATATATATATATGTGTCTCAATGACATGTGTGTATATATATATATATTCTTTCGATTCTTTATTAAACATGTCAGTGTTATTTTACTGTACAGCGCACTGCATTGCCGGCTTTTAAAAAATGGATCCGTTAAAAAACGGAAGAAACGGATGAAAAAAATGATGCGACGGATCCGTTTTTTCGCTGGATCCACTAGCCAACGGATTGCGACTGATGGCAAAAAACTGATGTGTGAAAGGGGCCTGAGATAAATGGCGTCGCCGCAGCTTTAATGAGCGGAGTGATCACGAGATCAAGAAATGAATTGGTTACATTCGGACACTTTCTGTTCAGTTTTTCAGGGTCTTGTGTGTTTTTTGTCAGAAGTGACTGATATCGATAGACCCCGGCCCTCCACCCACGGGGCGACCTAAACCGCGGTGAGTATTTTTAGAAGGAATCTTTGGATGCTGTCTCCTAGCAACTTTCATCCTCCGTACCGGAGACGCGGGACGTGGAGCAGCAGATCCGCTCATGGAGAGGCGCCCGGTGCACGAACGGTATCATGCATTCCTTCAATTATAGGTATTGTGAGAATCATGCATGCCACTGCTGCTGCAGAACCTCTTGTATGAGAAAAGGACGAGGGAATATAGATTGTGAGCCCCACCAGGGACAGTGCCGATAATGTCTGTAAAGCTCTGCGGAATTAATGGCGCTATATAAATGAGTAAAAAAAATAAAAATAAAATGTATCCAAGCAGATTAATGGAAAGTGGAGTGGAAGGAAAAAGTGTGGTAGAAAAAAGTGCAGAAGCAACCGGATAACCTCAGCCTGGACAGGATTGATAAGAAAAGGCCATTCACAAATGTGGGGGAGACTCACAGGGAGTGGACGCTGCTGGAGTCATTGCTTCAAGAGCCACCACACACAGACGCCTCCAGGACATGGGCTACAAGTGTCACATTCCTTGTGTCACCACTCATGACCAATAGACAACGCCAGAAGCGTCTTACCTGGGCCAAGGAGAAGAAGAACCGGACTGTTGTCAGTGCTCCAAGGTGTTTTCAGATGGAAGTAAATGTTGAATTTCATTAGGAAATCGTGGTCCAGAGTCTGGAGGAAGAGTGGAGGCCACAATCCAAGCTGCTGGAGGTCTAGTGTGAAGTCTCCACCATCAGTGATGGTTTGGGGAGCCATGTCATCTGCTGGTGTAGGTCCACTGTGTTTTATCAAGACCAAAGTCAGCGCAGCCGTCTACCAGGACATTTACAGCTCTTCATGCTTCCCTCTGCCGACAAGCTTTTTGGAGATGGAAATGTCATTCTCCAGCAGGACTTGGCCCCTGTCCACACTGCCGAAAGTGCCAATACCTGGTGTACAAACAACAGTGTCACTGTGCTTGATTGTCAGCAAACTCGCCTGACCTTAACCCCATAGAGAATCTATGGAGTATTGTCAAGAGGAAGATGAGAACACCAGACCCAACAATGCAGAACAGCTGAAGGCTGCTATCAAAGCGACCTGGGCTTCCATAACCCTCAGCAGTGCCACAGGCTGATCCCTCCATGCCACGCCACATTGATGCAGTAATTGATGCCAAAGGAGCCCGACCAAGTATGGAGAGCATTTACTGATCATACATTTCAGATTTTGCAATCATTTTTCAAGCTGGTGTTATAAAGTATCTAATTTACTGAGATAATGACTTTTGGGTTTTCATTGGCTGTAAGCCATAATCATCAACATTACCAGAAATAAACACGTGAAATAGATCACTCTGTGTGTAATGACTCTATAGAATAGATCACTCTGTGTGTAATGACTCTATAGAATAGATCACTCTGTGTGTAATGTCTCTATAGAATAGATCACTCTGTGTAATGCTCTATAGAATAGATCACTCTGTGTGTAATGTCTCTATAGAATAGATCACTCTGTGTGTAATGACTCTATAGAATAGATCACTCTGTGTGTAATGCTCTATAGAGTAGATCACTCTGTGTGTAATGACTAATAGAATAGATCACTCTGTGTGTAATGGCTCTATAGAATAGATCACTCTGTGTGTAATGTCTATAGAATAGATCACTCTGTGTGTAATGTCTCTATAGAATAGATACTCTGTGTGTAATGACTATATAGAATAGATCACTCTGTGTGTAATGCTCTATAGAATAGATCACTCTGTGTGTAATGTCTAATAGAATAGATCACTCTCTGTGTAATGTCTCTATAGAATAGATCACTCTGTGTGTAATGACTCTATAGAATAGATCCCTGTGTGTAATGTCTCTATAGAATAGATCACTCTGTGTGTAATGACTCTATAGAATAGATCACTCTCTGTGTAATGACTCTATAGAATAGATCACTCTGTGTGTAATGACTCTATAGAATAGATTACTCTATGTGTAATGACTCTATAGAATAGATCACTCTGTGTGTAATGACTCTATAGAATAGATCACTCTGTGTGTAATGACTTATAGAATAGATCACTCTGTGTGTAATGTCTCTATAGAATAGATCACTCTGTGTGTAATGACTATAGAATAGATCACTCTGTGTAATGTCTATAGAATAGATCACTCTGTGTGTAATGACTCTATAGAATAGATCCCTCTGTGTGTAATGTCTCTATAGAATAGATCACCTGTGTGTAATGACTCTATAGAATAGATCCTCTGTGTGTAATGACTCTATAGAATAGATCACTCTGTGTGTAATGACTATATAGAATAGATCACTCTGTGTGTAATGTCTCTATAGAATAGATCACTCTGTGTGTAATGACTCTATAGAATAGATCCCTCTGTGTGTAATGACTCTATAGAATAGATCACCCTGTGTGTAATGACTCTATAGAATAGATCACTCTGTGTGTAATGACTATATAGAATAGATCACTCTGTGTGTAATGTCTCTATAGAATAGATCACTCTGTGTGTAATGACTATAGAATAGATCACTCTGTGTAATGTCTCTATAGAATAGATCACTGTGTGTAATGACTCTATAGAATAGATCACTCTGTGTGTAATGACTCTATAGAATAGATCACTCTGTGTGTAATGACTATAGAATAGATCACTCTGTGTGTAATGTCTCTATAGAATAGATCACTCTGTGTGTAATGACTCTATAGAATAGATCACTCTGTGTGTAATGACTCTATAGAATAGATCACACTCTGTGTAATGTCTCTATAGAATAGATCACTCTGTGTAATGACTCTATAGAATAGATCCCTCTGTGTGTAATGACTCTATAGAATAGATCACTCTGTGTGTAATGACTCTATAGAATAGATCACTCTGTGTGTAATGACTCTATAGAATAGATCACTCTGTGTGTAATGTCTCTATAGAATAGATCACTCTGTGTGTAATGACTCTATAGAATAGATCACTCTGTGTGTAATGACTCTATAGAATAGATCACTCTGTGTGTAATGTCTCTATAGAATAGATCACTCTGTGTAATGACTCTATAGAATAGATCCCTCTGTGTGTAATGACTCTATAGAATAGATCACTCTGTGTGTAATGACTCTATAGAATAGATCACTCTGTGTGTAATGACTCTATAGAATAGATCACTCTGTGTGTAATGTCTCTATAGAATAGATCACTCTGTGTGTAATGACTCTATAGAATAGATCACTCTGTGTGTAATGACTCTATAGAATAGATCACTCTGTGTGTAATGACTCTATAGAATAGATCACTCTGTGTGTAATGACTCTATAGAATAGATCACTCTGTGTGTAATGACTCTATAGAATAGATCACTCTGTGTGTAATGACTCTATAGAATAGATTACTCTGTAATGGCTCTATAGAATAGATCACTCTGTAATGGCTCTATAGAATAGATCACTCTGTAATGGCTCTATAGAATAGATCACTCTGTAATGGCTCTATAGAATAGATCACTCTGTAATGGCTCTATAGAATAGATCACTCTGTAATGGCTCTATAGAATAGATCCCTCTGTAATGTCTCTATAGAGTAGATCACTCTGTAATGGCTCTATAGAATAGATCACTCTGTAATGGCTCTATAGAATAGATCACTCTGTAATGGCTCTATAGAATAGATCACTCTGTAATGGCTCTATAGAATAGATCACTCTGTAATGGCTCTATAGAATAGATCACTCTGTAATGGCTCTATAGAATAGATCACTCTGTAATGGCTCTATAGAATAGATCCCTCTGTAATGTCTCTATAGAGTAGATCACTCTGTAATGGCTCTATAGAATAGATCACTCTGTAATGGCTCTATAGAGTAGATCACTCTGTAATGGCTCTATAGAATAGATCACTCTGTAATGGCTCTATAGAATATAGGAGAGTCACTTTTTGATGATATTCTGATTTTGGGAGAAGCTCCTGTATATAGCAGTATATAGCACGGTAGGGTCCTGGTAAACGAGGCGTCTCGTCTCTCCGCCGTGTCGTTCTTGTGACGTTGCGCTTTTGATTCTTCTTTCCGGTGTGCGGCGGTTTACAGCTGCGGATCATCCAGTTACAGATGTGGCGCAGTCACCGAGCGCGCGTCGAGGCTTCTGCTCTAATTACATTCCATTAAGCTTGTTACATCGTTAAGCACTTCCCTCATTACACGGAATATATAAAGTGGCGATCACTGGGGGGGGCTCATTACTCCACAAACCCAGCGGAAAGACATTGTTAACCCCCACAGGGCTGGAGAGACACAATGAGACGGGACCCTTACACATTGAGGATGCCATCACAGGACATTCAGCTGGTTTGGTGCTGAGAATTAAAAAAAAAAATCTCAATAAGTGACAATTCTCAAGATCTCTGTTTGCTGTCGGTGAATACAAATATTTTCAAAAGTGAATCCCCCCCCACACCCGACCTAGCGGTCAGCGGACCCTTCAGTGTTATTGTATGCAGTCCAGACCGATACATTGTAACAGACTATGAGGAAAGGGTTAAAATAAAGACGTCAACAAGCCCCTGAGACGTCTCGTCCTGAGGGGGCCGGAGATTTGACTCTTCAGGATATTGTCACGTAGGTCTGCGCTGCTCTGCCGCAGCCTCCAGGTAGATTGCATCCACTTTACAGCAAGTAGACGTCATGAAAATCCAACCAGATAGCATTGCAGAATCTGCCGTACTACAGACTGCCTCACCGTGTAGCACATACTTGTATTATCGACTGCACAGGATACGGCAACTCCACTTGATTTTTTTGCACAGTACTGCATTGACGTCATCCGCTATACAGTGTGCTGCCTCTTCCTGCTGCAGGTGCCCTGGTGTTTTATTTGCTATACTCTAGTTTGTCTTTTCATGTTGTACAGACTTCTTCTGCTTTACAGTGGACTGTTTCTCCATGCTGTGTGTAGAAACGTGTATTATCAGCTGTACAGCAGACTACCCCTCTGTGGCACACATACGTGTCGTACGCTGCACGGTATACTGCACATCTCTGTTGCACTGCTGTAGAGTGCACTGCCTCTTTATGGCGCACATACATGTATTATCTGAATAGTACACAGCTTCTCCATGCTGCACAGTTTTCTATTATCTGCTGTACAGCAGACTGACTCTCCATGTTTCACAGACTTGCAATAACTGCTGTACAATAGACTGTCTCATTATACTGTATTACCTTGTATTATCTGCTGTACGGTAGACTGCTCCACAATGGCACACATACTTGAGCTATCTGCTGTACAAATAACTGCATCTCCATGCTACACAGACTTTTACTATCTGCTGTATAGTGCACTGCCTCTGTATAATGCATACCTCTATTATTTGCTGCTCAATAAACTACCTACTTTTGGTGCATATACCAGTGTTGCCTGCTCTACAGCATACTGCCTCTCCTTGCTGCACAGACATGTTTTATCTGCTATACAGTAGACTGCCCTTCTATGGTGAACATATTTGTGCACAGACTTGTATCATTGGCTGTACAGTGTATAGCAAATACCTGTATTATATGCTTTATAGTAGACAGTATTACAAGCTGCACAGTAGACTGCCTCTCCGTGCTGGACAGACTTACATTATACACTGGCTTTGGAAAATATTCAGACCCCTTTAAATTTTTCACTTTGTTTCATTGCAGCCATTTGGTGAGTTAATTTTTTCTCATTAATGTGCACTCTGCACCCCATCTTTACTGAAAAGAAAACAGAAATTTAGAAATTTTTGCAAATTTATTAAAAAAGAAAAACTGAAATCTCACATGGTCATAAGTCTTCAGACCCTGTTTTATTAGAGCTTGTAAGCGCTGCTCTAAAGCACATCAGATTTGATTTAGTGCCCCGGCCCTTCACCGACGCCGCGGGCCCAAGGTGTCCATACCTCCCAACCGTCCCGGATTGACCGGGACAGTTCCGATTCTGACCCCCTCCTCCCGCAGTGAGCTGAGCCGCCATGCCCCCCATACACCCTATAGTTGCCTTCAAGCGCTGCACTTTAGCTTCTCACAGCAGAGCAATGACCTGCTGAGCATTCCTCCTCTGTGTGCACACAGGACCTCTGATGAGGTCACAGGAGGGGAGGAGTTGGGTATCACATGGTCAGGCTCCTCCATGTGCAAGTCTGCTGTGCTGGTTGTCATGGTGCTGGCTGAGGGTAAGTTTATGTGAGGGGTCAGGAGGGATTTACAGTGTGGATGTTGCAGAGTCGTGTGTGTATGAGGTGTATAGAGCGGAGCCGTGTGTGAAAAGTGTATGGAGCGTAGCCGTGTGTGTACGAGGTGTACGGAGCGGAGCCGTGTGTGTATGAGGTGTATGGAGCAGAGCTGTGTGTGTGTACGAGGTGGCTGTAGCAGTGCAGTGTGTGTACGGAGCTGATCCGCTCATTTCCGTACACACAGGGCTCCGTGCTTGAGCCGTGTGTGTACGGAGCAGAACCGTGTGTGTACGGGGTGTAGAGAAGTGGAGCCGAGTGTGTATGAAGTGGAACCGCGTGTGTACGAGGTGTACGGAGCGGAACCGCATGTGTGCGAGGTGTATGGAGCGGAGCTGTGTGTGTACGAGGTGGCTGTAGCAGTGCAGTGTGTGTACGGAGCTGAGCCGCTCATCTCCGTACACACAGGGCTCCGTGCTTGAGCCGTGTGTGTACGGAGTAGAACCGTGTGTGTACGGGGTGTAAAGAAGTGGAGCCGCATGTGTATGAAGCGGAACCGCGTGTGTACGAGGTGTACGGAGCGGAGCTGTGTGTGTATGAGGTGGTTGTAGCAGTGCTGTGTGTGTACGGGGCGTACAAAACGGAGCCTTGTGTGTACGAAGTGTACAGAGCTGAGCCGCTCATCTCCGTACACACAGGGCTCCGTGCTTGAAGCCGTGTGTGTACGGAGCGGAGCAGAGCCATGTGTGTACGGAGCGGAGCAGAGCCGTGGGGTGCGTGTTGTACAGAGCGGAGCAGAGCCGTGTGTGTACGGGGTGTAGAGAAGTGGAGCCGCATGTGTATGGAGCGTTACCGCGTGTGTACGAGGTGTACAGAGCGGAAACGCATGTGTACGAGGTGTACGGAGCGGAACTGCATGTGTACGAGGTGTATGGTGCAAAGCCACATGTGTACAAGGTTTACGGAGCGTGGCTGCGTATGTACGAGGTTTACGGAGTGAAGCCATGTGTGTACTGAGTGGAGCCATGTGTGCGCGAGGTGTACGGAGTGGAGCCGTGTACGGAGCGGAGCCGTGTGTGCGCGAGGTGTACAGAGGGGAACTGTGTGTGTATGAGGTGTGCGGAGCCATGCATGTACAAGGTGTATGGTGGGGAGCATTCATACCTCCCAACTGCCACAGAACAAGCGGGACAGTCCCAATTTTGAAGGAGCAGGAGGGATTTACAGTGTGGATGTAGCAGAGCCGTGTGTGCGAGGTGTACGGAGTGGAACCGTGTGTGCGCGAGGTGTACGGAGCGGAGCTGTGTGTGCGCGAGGTGTACGGAGCCATGCGTGTACAAGGTGTATGGTGGGGAGCATTCATACCTCCCAACAGTCCCGATTTTGAGAGAGGGTCTGCCCCGCTGTCCCGGCTGGCAGCTTACTTTCCCCGTGGACACAGGAGTACACGGTGGAGCCCCGAGGAGCACTTTAAAACTCTGCTCTTTCTTTCTTTTCCTCAGTACCAGTCAGTGTGCGCACAGTACCAGCCACTGATCCCATAATGCCAGCCACTGTGCCCTCAGTACCAGTCAGTGTGATCAGCAGGGCTAAATGGGTGTAGTTGGGGCGTGGACATGGGTGTGATTAGTTGTAAAATGGGTGTGGTCAGGGGCGTGGCCTAAAACTTGCCGCGGCGCGCTGTGCGCGCCACAACCTCCATCCCTCTTTCCCATCTTCAAAAGTTGGGAGGTATGGGTGTCAATCGTCCAGAGCGCGTCACACACGGAGATCGGAAGCCGTGCGCTCCCAAGAGCAAACCTCCATAATAAATGGGATAATGGGCACCAAGATTGGACACATTTTGCACCACGGCCCCGGTGCACTCACAATGTATTGGCACATATGGCCCCTGTTAGTGGGGTCCGTGTCACCCCCCACATGATGATGGGGCCAGATTCCTACGGATAAACATGGCGGACGCCCGACGCTTCTGACGGCTGCTCGGATGGGAATTTTCGTGATTTCATTGTCTATTACTCAACAACACTAATTAACGATGGAAAGATTCTCCCATCGCTACAAGGTAACATTATCGGCCGCCAACGATCCTGAGAAACCTCCCTTCTGCTGCTATATTTAGAGAAGGTATTAAATCAGCACAATGCAGCTAATTACCAAGAAGAAAGGAACCGGGGAGCCGAGGGATCCGCGCCGCGCCGCACTCAATGAGGCTCATTAGCTTTAATGGAGACGATGACATTTGTGTTAATGTATGAGGACACCTGCGGAAGGGTCGGATGGCACCGGCTGGAAGCCGTCACCTGAATGTCAGCGTCTCTTTAAACCTCGCTCTAACGCAATAATCGCAGTTACCGAAGGATTAAAGGGAAGGTGCGACCCGAGGCTCCCCCACTGATGTATAAAGGGTCCGTCTCTGAGGATCCCACCCAACAGACCCTGCAATGGCCCTAGGGCCAGTTCTCTCATATCTAGGTTGTGCCAGGGTGGCCGACGCCATGGGACCACTCATCAGGAAGGAACGGTCTTTATGAGAAATCCCCCGACAGGACCATGTGTGACTGATCAGGAGGTGACATCTTGTTATCCCTTTTTGCAAGAATTATAAAGACTTCAGTACGACCCCTCTGGGTCAGGTCCGCAGGAGAGCGGCCATTAAATTAAATTTTCCAAAAATGCTCTAGGTGTCAACTGCAAACCCCGCCGACAGTAGGTCTGCCCCGTCCAGACATGGGTGACGTGCGCTCGCTGCCTGTGACGTGCTTCTGCACCGCGCCGTCTTCAGCCTCTCCTGGGCCTTAGGACCTGTACATATAGGACAGATTGAAATCCCGCCACTTCTATCTGCAAAAATTCCACTAGAACTTGGTTTTCTGCTGCAGATTTGCAAATTTTCAGGGGAAAACTCAACTGGCAGAGGAAGCCCGACCTGCGACCCTACAAAATGCAACAAGATGTGAAATGTGCTGGATTCCTCCAGAGGATGAGCCGTGTGGTTATTACAGGAGAGTGAGGCAAGAGTCAACTCATTACTCACTGTGCAGGAAGCGATTCCTACAAGACCGAGTCTGGACGGCAGAGTTTATTGTGCTTTATTTACAGCTTTTTATCCAGGTGTCTCCTGGGCTTTCTACCTCCAGCAGCTTCTCCTTCCCCTCTGTAACCAGAGTAAATGAGCCAAAAAGCCAGTTAGTGCGCTGAGAACACCTGCTCCATCCCCACAGAGACAGCTCCACCATTATCCAGCGCCTCCGCCAGCAGATCGCTCTATTATAGCAGCCGCCTCTGTGCTAAGTCCAGACAGCCCCGAGTATCCAACCATAATAATGAAACATTGCATCTCCGCACACTGAATGTGATCATTGTGCAAGTGTCAAAGCACAAAGATATCACACGGATACACCCGGCATTACGCCATTCTGCACTCTCCTATTGACGATCAGGATCCAAGAAAACAAAGATTATTCCCAAAAGTAAAATGTTGTAAACAGAAAAAAGCTCCAACCACAAGTGTCATACAATGTACAAAACCAGAACAAGTAAAAGAATCATCGGTCCTGAAAATATTATAAAACTGCTCCTATGTGCAAGAGTATAACTACTATAATACTGCCCATATGTACAAGAATATAACTACTATAATACTGCCCCTATGTACAAGAATATAACTACTATAATACTGCCCCTATGTACAAGAATATAACTACTATAATACTGCCCCTATGTACAAGAATATAACTACTATAATACTGCTCCTATGTACAAGAATATAACTACTATAATACTGCCCCTATGTACAAGAATATACCTACTATAATACTACCCCTATGTACAAGAATATAACTACTATAATACTGCCCCTATGTACAAGAATATAACTACTATAATACTGCTCCTATGTACAAGAATATATCTACTATAATACTGCCCCTATGTACAAGAATATAACTACTATAATACTGCCCCTATGTACAAGAATATAACTACTATAATACTGCTCCTATGTACAAGAATATAACTACTATAATACTGCTCCTATGTACAAGAATATATCTACTATAATACTGCCCCTATGTACAAGAATATAACTACTATAATACTGCTCCTATGTACAAGAATATAACTACTATAATACTGCTCCTATATACAAGAATATATCTACTATACTACTGCCCCTATGTACAAGAATATAACTACTATAATACTGCTCCTATGTACAAGAATATAACTACTATAATACTGCTCCTATGTACAAGAGTATAACTACTATAATACTGCCCCTATGTACAGGAATATAACTACTATAATACTGCTCCTATGTACAAGAATATAACTACTATAAATACTGCTCCTATATACAAGAATATAACTACTATAATACTGCCCCTATATACAGGAATATAACTACTATAATACTGCCCCTATGTACAAGAGCATAACTACTATAATACTGCTCCTATATACAAGAATATAGCTACTATAACACTGCTCCTATGTACAGGAATATAACTACTATAATACTGCTCCTATGTACAAGAATATAACTACTATAATACTGCTCCTATATACAAGAATATAACTACTATAATACTGCTCCTATATACAAGAATATAACTACTATAATACTGTTCCTATGTACTAGAATATAACTACTATAATACTGCTCCTATATACAAGAATATAACTACTATAATACTGCCACTATGTACAAGAATATAACTACTATAATACTGCCCCTATGTACAAGAATATAACAACTATAATACTGCCCTATGTACAAGAAAGAATATAACTACTATAATACTGCCCCTATGTACAAGAATATATCTACTATAATACTGCCCCTATGTACAAGAATATAACTACTATAATACTGCCCCTATGTACAAGAATATAACTACTATAATACTGCCCCTATGTACAAGAATATAACAACTATAATACTGCCCCATGTACAAGAATATAACTACTACAATACTGCCCCTATGTACAAGAATATAACTACTATAATACTGCCCCTATATACAAGAATATAACTACTATAATACTGCCCCTATGTACAAGAATATAACTACTAAAATACTGCCCCTATGTACAAGAATATATCTACTATAATACTGCCCCTATGTACAAGAGTATAACTACTACAATACTGCCCCTATGTACAAGAATATAACTACTATAATACTGCTCCTATGTACAAGAATATAACTACTATAATACTGCCCCTATGTACAAGAATATAACTACTATAATACTGCCCCTATTTACAAGAATATAACTACTATAATACTGCCCCCTATGTACAAGAATATAACTACTATAACACTGCTCCCTATGTACAAGAATATAACTACTATAATACTGCTCCCTATGTACAAGAATATAACTACTATAATACTGCTCCCTATGTACAAGAATATAACTACTATAATACTGCTCCTATGTACAAGAATATAACTACTATAATACTGCTCCTATGTACAAGAATATAACTACTATAATACTGCCCTATGTACAAGAATATAACTACTATAATACTGCTCCTATATACAAGAATATAACTACTATAATACTGCCCCTATGTACAAGAATATAACTACTATAATACTGCCCCTATGTACAAGAATATAACTACTATAATACTGCCCCTATGTACAAGAATATAACTACTATAATACTGCCCCTATGTACAAGAATATAACTACTATAATACTGCCCCCTATGTACAAGAATATAACTACTATAATACTGCCCCTATGTACAAGAATATAACTACTATAACACTGCTCCCTATGTACAAGAATATAACTACTATAATACTGCTCCCTATGTACAAGAATATAACTACTATAATACTGGCCCAATGTACAAGAATATAACAACTTGTAAGGTTCTGTGTACATGTTCCTGAAACTCAGTTTGTTCGTCAGCCATTTTACTTTCTGTCTTGCTGCAGCTATCTTGCCCTCAGTCAAAATGAGTTTCCAGCTTGCATGTTCCCGCCCTGATTCTCTCCTTTTGCTTCTTAAGCAGCCACAGCTGAGCAATCAGTGCTTCAGAATCTAGCCTGCAGTGAACCTGTGACCTGACTCCTAAAGCCTTGGACCTTGTACTCCAGCTATTCCTACTGAGGAACTCTGAAGCACTTGTGGACTCTGAACCCTGCTCTTTGAAAGACCCACGTTTGCATGGACTTATGGTAACAGAGAAGAAGATCCTGAACCTGTTGTGGAGAGTGATTGCTGAGCTTAGATTACTCTGGCCTGCTGTGTCTCCTGCTTCTGTGTCTGCAAACTGTGTGACTATTTTTGCCAACTTGTATGAAGTAATACAAGACTTTCTATATCAAACCTGTGTCTCATGTATTTTCATCGCACCCAAGCACAAGACGCTATATGAACTGTACTACATACATTACAAGATTCTGAAGCCAAAACGTTAGTGTCTGCTGGGTCTGGAAGGCTGTGTCTGCTGTAACTGTGGATATCGGATGTCCGGTTGTACTTTCTGTGATGACAGTGGTTGTGACTCCTCACAACCATTCCAGGTGAGCAGTTCCCTTAATTTTTTTTTTCTCTCTGCAGTGTTACCACAGGTGAAACACTATTGTTTTTTTTGTCTCTCCTCTTCTTCCAGTAATCCTGTCTTTAAAGATCTGGAAAATGGAGGCCCGCATAAAGGAACTTTGCGGAGTGACTGATAATATCCTTGCAGATTTGCAGAATATAAAGACCCGTTTTTTCAAGCCTACAGGACCTCACTAATCACAATTTGCAAGTGTTTGGACAGACTGCCAGGATTTGCGAGCCAGGATTGAGGTTCTAGAGGGGCGAGTCCAGGCTCCTGCCGTAGCCCCGAGTTCTGGGATTCCCAAGTTGCCCCCTTTTCGTTTTGGCGGTGAACGTGAGAAATTCAGGGATTTATTAATCAATGCAATCTTTTTTTTTCTGCACATGCTTCACAATTTCCCACTGAACGATCTAAGGTGCTTACTATAATTATGTTGCTTACCAACAAGGCTTTGATGTGGGCAAACCCTCTGATTGAGACTGAGGATGATTGTTTGAATCACCTTGATGCTTTTATTTCAGCCATGGGGCAGGTGTTTGATGACCCCAATCGAGGTGCAACAGCTGAAGCAGCCATGTTAGCTTTGCGCCAAGGTAAGCACTCGGTAGCTGAATATGCCTTGGATTTCAGGAGATGGGCCCTTGATACCACCTGGGACAGTTCCGCCAAAAAATCTATTTTTCGAAAGGGGTTATCTCCACTGATTAAGGATGAACTTGCTCGTGCCAACCCTCCCACTGCGTTAGGTGACTTTATTAACTACTGCATCCGTATTGATACTCGTCTGACTGAACGCAGGCAAGAGAGATGGTTCGAAAGCAATCGCACTAACCTTTTCCTACCTTCCTCTCCAGCTAAGGAACCTTTGAGTAGGATCACAAGGGAACCAGAACCTGAACCCATGCAGGTAGACTCTTTACAACGACGGGTTAGTGATGCACGCAAGGAACATCGTTTTAAGGAGAATCTATGTTTCTATTGTGGTAAGTCAGGGCACTTCATTATAAACTGCCCCAGCCGTTCTCGTAAGACTACTGCAGCACTCATTCATTGTGAGTGTTGCGAGAGGGATCTGTCAGGTCCGAGCCTCAGGCTCCAGAGAGATCTGCAGCAACAGATCTTGATTTCTCGGACTTAAACTCCGTTACCTCTGAGGACGCTGACTGTGTAAACGCTGCCATTTTTCAAGTTTCCTCAGCGGTGTCCCAGCTGAGTTGTAAGAAAAACAATTCTCATTGCTTTCTTTCCATCAAACTCTGGGTTGACTCAGCTTGGGTGTCTAGCTCTGCTATGATCGACTCAGGGGCAAGTGGAAATTTTATGGATGTCTCCTTTGCTCTGAAACAGGGAATACGTTCAGTGAAGAAGGCTACTCCAGTACAGATGGAAACTGTGGATGGCTCCCTGCTGACCTCTGGACCAGTGGATCAGGAAACAGAGCCTTTGAGGGTTCTTATGGGTAAAGATCATCAAGAGAAACTGTCCTTTATGCTTATCTCTTCTCCCCACTTTCCCATTATTCTAGGGCTACCATGGCTGCAGGCTCAGAATCCTACCATTAACTGGGAGACCAAGGAATTACACTTTCCAGAGAACAAATGAGTCCAAAAGTTTCAGCTTGCTCTGTTCCTAAAGGAACCATGTCAGTCCCTGAACTACCAGCTGTATACCAGGACTATGTGGATTTATGTGACAAGAAGAACGCTGACCAGCTTCCTCCTCACCGTCCATATGATTGTCCAATTGAATTATTGCCTGGAGCAGAGATACCTTTTGGTAAGATCTACCCCCTGGCGGGGCCCGAGCTAAAGGCTTTAAAGGATTACATAGACGAAAATCTAGCCAAGGGCTTCATATGCCCCTCTTCATCTCCTGCAGGTGCACCCATCTTCTTTGTAAAGAAGAAAGATGGATCTCTGAGACCATGCGTAGACTATAGGGAACTCAATAAGGTTACTATTAGAAACCGTTATCCATTGCCTTTAATCCCTGAGTTATTGGAGAGAGTGCGACATGCCAAAATTTTCTCTAAACTAGATCTTCGTGGGGCCTATAACTTAGTCCGTATTAGACCTGGGGATGAATGGAAGACTGCATTCAGGTCACGCTATGGACACTTTGAATATCTAGTTATGCCTTTTGGTCTGAGTACCGCCCCAGCCACTTTCCAACACTTGGTGAATGACATCTTCAGGGATCTCCTAGATACATTCGTGGTAATTTATTTGGATGATATTCTAATTTTTTCTAACTCCACAGAGGAACATCATGGACATGTGAGAATGGTCTTGGAACGTCTAAGACAAAATCATCTTTACATCAAACTTGAAAAGTGTGAATTCCATAGGACCGAAATTCAATTTCTGGGGTATGTACTGTCTACACAAGGAATTAGTATGGATGGAAGCAAAACCCAATCCATCAAGGATTGGCCAAGTCCTAGAAATGTGAAGGAGGTACAGCGATTCATCGGGTTTGCCAACTTCTATAGACGTTTCATTAGAAATTTCTCTGAGGTAGTGTCACCTATCACCCAACTTACCCGGAAAGAGTCTAGGTTCTCCTGGACTCCCCAAGCCCAGGAAGCATTTTCCCGTCTAAAAGATAAATTTACCACTGCACCTATCCTAGTACATCCCAACCCCGAGCTTGCCTTCATAATAGAGGTGGATGCTTCAGACTGTGCCGTTGGAGCTATACTCTCTCAGAGAACAGGTGAGAAGAATGTCTTGCATCCCTGTGCCTTCTTTTCCCAGCAGTTGTCTTCGGCTGAGAGGAACTACGATGTGGGCAATAGAGAGTTGTTGGCCATTATTGCCGCCTTCAAAGAATGGAGACACCTTCTTCAGGGAGCTGCACAGCAAATAGTCGTCCTGACAGACCATCGTAACCTTGAGTTTATCAGGTCGGCTAAGTGCCTGACTCCTCGCCAGGCTCGCTGGAATCTTTTCTTAAACCAATTTAATTTTATCATTCTTATAGACCAGGATCGCGCAATGGAAAGGCTGATGCACTCTCTAGGATTTACTCAGCAGAGACAAGTCCAATTACTCCTCCTAAGACTATTCTTCCTGACTCTAGATTCCTAGGAGTAATTCATAATCAAGACCTACTTAAGGACATCAAGGAAGCATACCATGCGGATTCCTTTTTGGCACAACCCCCAAGGGACGTAAGTCTTGTCTTTAAGAATGGTGTGTGGATTCAGGGACAACGCCTGTATATTCCTGAAACAGTCAGATTGAGAGTATTGCAACTCATTCACGATTCCAAGATAGCTGGGCATAGAGGAATTCTAAAGACACAGGAATTTCTTTCTCGTTTCTTTTGGTGGCCCATTTGCAGGAAGGATGTTTTAAACTATGTCACTTCATGTGAAGTCCGTGCAAGATGCAAAACACCTCGCTCCTCACCAACTGGTCTGTTACAGCCTCTTCCCACCCCGTCCCGCCCATGGGGATCCATTTCTATGGACTTCATTGTGGAGTTACCAACCTCTCAAGGGAAGAACACCATTCTAGTGGTGGTTGACCGTCTAACAAAGGCAGCTCATTTTATCCCTTGTGTCGGCTTACCCACTGCAAAACAGACATCAGATTTGATGATTAAAGATGTTTTTCGCTTACATGGAGTACCGGATGAGGTTATTTCGGATCGAGGGGTGCAATTCACTTCTAGGTTTTGGCAAAATTTCTGTGCAGCATTGGACATTAAAGTAAACCTTTCTTCTGCTTTTCATCCCCAGACTAATGGACAGACCGAACGAACCAATCAAACCCCGGAGCAGTATCTCCGCTGCTTTATCTGCCACCTACAGGATGATTGGGTGGATCTACTTCCATTAGCTGAGTTCTCGTATAACAACTCTCAGAGTGCCTCCACTAAACAGTCTCCTTTTTACTCTAATCTAGGTTATCATCCTAACATTCTACCACAATTTCCCATAGAAACGCCTTTACCAGCAGTGGCTGAAAGAATCACGTCTTTACAGAAGAATATGGATCTTCTAAAGGAGAATCTGGAATCGGCTCAGGAAAGGTACAAGAAAGCAGCAGATAAATTTCGTAAACCTGCACCAGCTTTCAAGGTAGGAGACTTGGTCTGGCTGTCAACCAGAAATCTTAAGTTAAGGATTCCATCGTCTAAGTTGGGACATAAGTACATTGGACCTTATAAGATCAGTAAGATTATAAGTGCTGTTGCTTGTCGTCTTCAACTGCCCAGAACTATGAGAATCCACCCTGTCTTTCATGTATCCCTACTAAAGGCTGCGACACCCAATACGTTTCCTGGACGTTCTTCTCCTTGCCCTGACCCAGTGCTAGTCGATGGTCAGGAAGAATTTGTGGTGGAAAGGATTTTAGATTCCAGGTTGTATAGAAATCAGTTACAATATCTGATTAAATGGCAGGGCTACCCAGTGGAGGACAACTCATGGGAACCAGTCAATAACGTTAATGCTCCTCGCTTGCTCCGTCAGTTTCATCAGAGGTACCCACACAAGCCTGGTCTGAGGTCATCCGGAGGTTGTCCCTAAGGGGGGAGTAATGTAAGGTTCTGTGTACATGTTCCTGAAACTCAGTTTGTTCGTCAGCCATTTTACTTTCTGTCTTGCTGCAGCTATCTTGCCCTCAGTCAAAATGGAGTTTCCAGCTTGCATGTTCCCGCCCTGATTCTCTCCTTTTGCTTCTTAAGCAGCCACAGCTGAGCAATCAGTGCTTCAGAATCTAGCCTGCAGTGAACCTGTGACCTGACTCCTAAAGCCTTGGACCTTGTACTCCAGCTATTCCTACTGAGGAACTCTGAAGCACTTGTGGACTCTGAACCCTGCTCTTTGAAAGACCCACGTTTGCATGGACTTACGGTAACAGAGAAGAAGATCCTGAACCTGTTGTGGAGAGTGATTGCTGAGCTTAGATTACTCTGGCCTGCTGTGTCTCCTGCTTCTGTGTCTGCAAACTGTGTGACTATTTTTGCCAACTTGTATGAAGTAATACAAGACTTTCTATATCAAACCTGTGACTCCTGTGTTTTCATCGCACCCAAGCACAAGACGCTATATGAACTGTACTACATACATTACACAACTATAATACTACCCCCTATGTACAAGAATATAACAACTATAATACTACCCCCTATGTACAAGAATATAACAACTATAATACTACCCCCTATGTACAAGAATATAACTACTATAATACTGCTCCCTATGTACAATAATATAACTACTATAATACTGCTGCTATGCACAAGAATATAACAACTATAATACTGCTCCCTATGTACAAGACTATAACTACTATAATACTACCCCCTATGTACAAGAAAATAACAACTATAATACTACCACCTATGTACAAGAATATAACAACTATAATACTGCTCCCTATGTACAAGAATATAACTACTATAATACTGCTCCCTATGTACAAGAATATAACTACTATAATACTGCTCCTATGTACAAGAATATAACTACTATAATACTGCTCCCTATGTACAAGAAAATAACAACTATAATACTGCTCCTATGTACAAGAATATAACAACTATAATACTGCTCCCTATGTACAAGAATATAACTACTATAATACAACCCCTATGTACAAGAATATAACTACTATAATACTACCCCCTATGTACAAGAATATAACAACTATAATACTGCTCCCTATGTACAAGAATATAACTACTATAATACAACCCCTATGTACAAGAATATAACTACTATAATACAACCCCTATGTACAAGAATATAACTACTATAATACTGCTCCTATGTACAAGAATATAACTACTATAATACTGCTCCTATGTACAAGAATATAACTACTATAATACTGCCCCTATGTACAAGAAAATAACTAACTATAATACTGCTCCCTATGTACAAGAATATAACTACTATAATACTGTCCCCAATGTACAAGAAATATAACACTATAATACTGCTCCTCATGTACAAGAATAAATATAATACTTACTATAATACTAATCCCCCTATGTACAAGAATATAACAACTATAATACTGCTCCTATGTACAAGAATATAACTACTATAATACTGCCCCTATGTACAAGAATATAACTACTATAATACTGCCCCTATGTACAAGAATATAACTACTATAATACTGCTCCTATCTATAAGAATATATTTCCTATAATACAGGCGGTGCGGTTCTGCATTTTCCCTTATTCCAGGTGTTTGTACAGTGATTGGATGATACATAAATCTTACTTATGTAATAACGCAATATCGCACTTTGTGGGTTATCAGACTTCATCATGAGTTTAGATAATAAATAGTAATGTCTGGATTCGCGCCTGTATATAATACAATTATCCTATTTGCCTCTTGTCGTCTTCTTCTCTTCTATAGAATATTCTTATAATGAAGATCAGACGAGCAGGAACGTTCCGTGATGCCGGAGCCGTCAGTATATGAGCCGCTCTTCCAGGATGCGCTGCTTCTGACTGTCTCGGGGTCAGGGATCACTTGCGCATCAAACCTTCTCTGCAGCTGAGATCAAATCATTCTATTACTCTTCAGTCGCCAATTAAAACTAATCGCGAGTCCTGAGACTCATCAATGAGGGAACCACAAAAGATCCGGGATGTGAGCAGCAAAGTGGCGGCACCTCCGAGGTCTCCTCCTGGCATCTTCCATCTTCATAGTGAGCGATGCCGCTGTGCAACACGTCAGGCAAATATCTGCTCATTAAGTGTATTAATGCAAGCGCTGATCATATAACGAGGTGGAGAGCTAGCTCTTGGGCGCAGTTCACAATTTCTATCAGTCATATAAGGATCATTGGAAACTTCTGATGGTCATGAAAGTAGGAAGACCGGGCTGTGGGTACCTGTACTGAGCCGGGTCCGGAACTGTTGAGGCTGCCTCCCATGTTGCCTGGGGAGAAGAAATGAGAGACTGGACGGACCTCGTGACCCGGGCAGCAGGGGCCAGATAAAGCAGAAAGCGCGCACAGCGGCTGGCAGTTTGGCGCGAATCAGGAGCAGCGCACAAACTGGGTGAGCAGCAAGCTCTGTCCTCTGAGCACCGACGCCGTGACAGCAATTCCGAGCAGAGAGACAGCTGATTTGTTTAGATGTGGGGACACTGGAGCCTGAGCTGCCAAGAAGGAGAGAAGGAAATCCCGCAAGTTTCATTTCCCTGTGTCCCCTTGTATGGGCTGAAATGGATGGACGGGCCGTCCGTTGTCTAGTTGATAACGGTTCCCAAGTGATCATCATGCCAGAGACTTATTTCAGACGTAATTTTTCTGGGGCGATGCGGCCTGAATGGGGTCCAGTGATCAAGTTGACAGCGGCCAATCAACTACCCATCCCGGTCGCAGGGGTGGTCTGAATGCAAATTACCGTGTGCGGCAAAGATGTGGGCCGCAAAGGAGTAGTGTTGTCGCCGGAGACCCTGGCAAAGGCCCCACAGTGACGCTAGGGATGAATGTGCTGAAGGAACTCTGAACCATTCTAGTCAATGAGTCACCAGACGCTTTTCTCAATCGATCGAGTCCCCACACCGCCCAAAGGAAGGTGTTCCAGCTACTGATACGGGTAGCCCAGGCTCAAGAAACGTTGAGAGAAGGAAAAGTCCTGGGCAAGGTGATCGTTCCGGCCACTGCCAAACTTGTTGGAGTGGAGGTCCAGATAGAGCCGGCCCTAGTAGATCAACTACCTTCAGGACTCCTCTTTGCTCGGACATTAGCCACTGTCCACAACGGTAATGTGGTGGTGCGGAGTATCAACCTAGGAGAGAATGATCTCACGCTCCCGCCCAAGAGCGAAATGGCACAAGTACTGGGTATGCCAGAAGAACTGACGCAACTGGAGCACCCCACAGGGCTGTGGGACACTTGGTCCGGGTCGGACAGTTCTTCTGGGGATGTCACGGAGCCGCGACCCGGTCTGTGGCCCTGGGCGTCCAATAAAATGTTAAGAAAAAGTAAAAGGGAAGTTTTTAGGGGAACTGTGTCGTGACGCCACCCGTGGGGTTCGGCAATAAGAAAAATGGTCGACGCTGCGATTCAGATCCACTGGGGCGGTTGGTGACGCAGCCAAGATTCTGCTCCCCACAGGTGGAGCGGGGCCCCAGGGCTACTGGTACAGTTTTTATAAAGGATCATGGATGTTGGGGTGCAGGACTGAAAGTGAAAGGAATGACTGGAAAACACAAGGGCTGTAGTTTCCTTTACCTTTACTTGATGGATCACGGTGCAGACCAGGGCACTGATAACAGATGGTAATGGAGATCCGGGCAGCCTGGAAGCAATTTAGGATCCACTCGGCCAGGTGGGTTTGGAGGCCTTCCTATTGCGCTGTCCTCTTAGGTCCTTGCTGCCTAAAGCTATACTCGGGCCTCTTTTCTCTCTCCTCCTTAAGTCCTTGCCCATAAAGCAGGCAGCTCAAGCCTATCAACGGTACCGCTCCTCGTGGCAGCTCCGGGCTCTTATATGCTTGTGTGCCGCCAGGTGTTAGATGGGGCCAGGAGACCTGCAGTCCCCTGCCCTCCGGATTTAGCTGGTCTATCATCCCTGATTGAAGATTGCAGTGGAAGAGACCTGTCGACAATGTCGAAGTTGTGAATTGGCTAAACCTCCAGAACAGAAAGCCCCTACGCAGACCATTGTGACCTCTGCTCCCCTGGAACTGCTAATGATCGACTACTTGACTGTGGGTCCCGCTCATCTTGGATATGAACACTGTCTTGTGATGACAGACCACTTCACCAAGTTTCCTGTGGTGACTCCAACCCGGGATCAGATGGCTGAGTCAGCTGCGCAGGCCATCTGTCGAGATTTCATCCGGGTGTATGGATGTCCAAAAAGGATCCATACTGATCAAGGCGCTTGCTTTCAAGGTCGAGTGATGGAGGAGCTCCACCTCCTGTATCGGATTGAAAAGTCCAGGACGACACCTTATCATCCACAGGGGAATGGAGCCTGTGAACAATTCAACCGGATGCTGATTCAGATGTTGAGAATGTTGGAGGAAAACAGGAAAGTCTGTTGGCCCAAGTATGTGGCTGAGTTGGTCTGTGTGTACAACAACCGAGTGCAGAGTACAACTGGATACACACCATACACTCTGCTGTTCGGCTGAAAAGGATGAGAGATTACAGAGCTGGAGTTGGACCCAGAGGAAGACTACCCACGGATGGGGGTGTCCACCTGGGTCCGTGAACATCAACATCGCTTGCAGACTCTACATCGACTGGTACAGACCAATTTTCGGGAACTTGAGCACCGTGAGACGATGCCGCTGCGAGGGACAGCTCTCAAGGTGGGTGACCAAGTATTGGTCCAAGACAAGTGACCTCGAGGAAAGTTAGAGCATTGATGGGAAAAACCTCTGTATCGGGTGAAATGCTGAATTGGATCTAATGGTCCCGTCTATGAAATTCAGCCTGAGAGGGAAGAAGGGGCCCCTACCAGAGTAGTTCACCGAAGTATGCTATGCCCTTGCCTGTCACGAGAAAAGAGAAGAGAGAGTGCCAAGTGTTCCCGAAATGTCCACTCCAGCGACCTTCGATTGTGATGAAGAAGAACCACCTGCCTCATCCTCAGATCTGGACGGTCCACTACTCATTGGCCTAGGGGAAGTGCGAGAACCCGAAACTCCTGAGATGGCTGCTCCATTGAACCCGGACACGTTCCCGTCCTCAACTGCGCAACCTGACTCGACAACTCAACCTGACTTACGCCACACAGAACGAGCAACAGCTGTAATACCTTCCAATCATTATGAACAAGACCAATGTATTTTGCAGCGGATCATTCAAGAGATGGAGGAATGCCAACGTCTACTGCAAGAACTCTCGCCCATGGAATGGCACGCTAAAGGAGAGGGGGAGTCTAAGGAGGAGACCGGGCTGTGAGTACTTGTGCTGAGCCTGGTCCGGAACTGTTGAGGCTGCCTACCATGTTGCCTGGGGGGAAGAAATGAGGGTCTGGACTGACCTCATGACCTGGGTAGGAGGGGCCAGATAAAGCAGAAAGCGCGCGCAGCGGCAGGCAGTTTGTGCGAATCAGGAGCAGCGGTTAGCCGGGTGAGCAGCGTGCTCCGTCCTATGAGCACCAGCGCCGCGACAGGCCGCATTGTTTGGTCCCCGCCAGCTTCAGCGGGACTGCTGAGGAGAGAGGCACCGAGTGCCCAGTGACTGCGAGAGATAGAGGTGTTGTGCGCTCAGAGACTGTGAGTACCGCGCACGTGAAGAGCAGGGACAGCCGAGTACCGGACATACTCTTGTACAGGGCCGGCTCCAGGTTTTCGTGGGCCCCCGGCGAAAGAGTCTCAGTGGGCCCCTTTAACACATCCCACAATTCATGATGCTCAGATATGGCAGAGAAATATAGGTATAGTACAATGCCAAATACTTCACTTCTTACATTACATGAGTGATATCTATTGTAAATTCTACAATAGGTCAGAAACTGGAGAGTATATTCCTCCATACAGTATTATGGCCACCACATAGTGCGCCATACAGAATAATGAGCCCCATATATTGCTCTATACAGAATAATGAGCCCCATATATTGCTCCATACAGAATAATGAGCCCCATATAATGTTCCATACAGTATATGATGAGCTCCACATAATGCTCCAGTATATGATGGTCCCCATATTATGCTCCATACAGTATAGGACGGGCCCTATAGAGTATAAGGAGCCCCACATATTGCTCCATACAGTACAATGAGTCACATATAATGCTCCATACAGTATATGATGGGCCCCACATATTGCTCCATACAGAATGGGCTCCATATAATGCTCCATACAGAATAGGCCCCACATGTGCTCCATATGATGCTCCATATATAATGGGCCCCATATGATGCTCCAGTGTATGATGAGCCCCATATAATGCCCCATATATAATGGGCTCCATGTGATTCTCCATATATAATGGGCCCCATATGGTGCTCCAGTATATAATGGGCCCCATACATAATGCTCCAGTATATAATGGGCCCCATATATGATGTTCCAGTGTATAATGGGCCCCATCAGGGGCGGACATATCAATTGGTGCAACCTGTGCTGCCGCACAGGGGCCCAGGAGGTAAGGGGGCCCATTTCTACCTCCAAAGCAAGTGCAATTTTGCATTTTTAGGAGATCTTGGGCTCCAAAAGGTCCATATATTGTTCTTGCACAGGGGCCCTTTTCTGTCTCTGTCCACCAGTGGGCCCCATATATGATGCTCCAGTGTATGCTGGGCCCCATATATAATTCTCCAGTGTATAATGTTCCCCATATATTGCTCCAAACATTAAAAAAATGAAATACCTCTCCTCGCTGGGCACTGCTCTACTCTGGACTCCTCAGCGTCGCCATCTTCCAGCTCTCTGCACTGTGACTGTTTAGGCAGAGGGCGTACAGACGTGACGTCATTGCGCTCTCTGACCTGAATGTCACTGTCAGGAAACGTGGCAGACGTCACAGCGGTGGAGCAGGGAGAGGTAAGTACTGCAAGTGCTGGGGCCCTGAGCAAGCAGGGTGGGGCACACTTGTGGGTGCGGGCACAGGCACAGGGCCCCTCATAGTACGCCGGTGTCTCCGACAGTGAGTGGGCCCCCCACCTGCTCAGGGCCCCGGCTCTTGCCCGGGTGCGTCAGGTGCTGACGCCGGCCCTGCTCTTGCAGCCTTCCCCACGCCCGTTCACGCTTAACCCTGGGAGTGCCGCGGCCCCGTTTGTTACGGCCGCACGTGTTCATGGACTAGGTGCTCAGCGGAAGGTACCGGACACCGACTGCTGCCGCCAGAAGACGGACCCTCGTTTAAAGGACCCCATCTGAGGACATCTCCCCGACCCCTGCGGGATCATCTGCTGCGAGGAGCATAAAGGACACGATAAGTTTCTTAACTGCACTGCCATTGCTTTATATTTGTTGCTCTTATTGTATCCATACTTTAACCATTTACCTCCCTGCGAGGAGTTAATACTTTGTTCTATTAAACTGTTACATTTTGTTAACCCTTGCTCTGCCTCGTGTCTGTCACTGCATCCCGCAACCTGCTTACAGTCACACGCTATTTTTGGTTTTCTCAAAGGAGCAATTTTTTTTTCAGATTTTCATTTTCATCTTTTTCCGTTACATATTGGTGCAGAGGAGGGAAGTTTTAGTGAAATGTAACAAGTCCCTTCTCTAAGAATCTCCTGCATCCTCTCCTT
This sequence comes from Oophaga sylvatica, assembly GCA_033576555.1. Taxonomy (NCBI): domain Eukaryota; kingdom Metazoa; phylum Chordata; class Amphibia; order Anura; family Dendrobatidae; genus Oophaga; species Oophaga sylvatica. The sequence continues at coordinate 40,372 of JARQOD010001358.1, forward strand.
CCATATAAATACACCTATACACCTACCAATGACGGCTATCAGCTGCAGGACCGCTGTCTGCAGAGAGGCAGAGGGGACACAATGTCTCCTGCACTCATATCTGTATATTTCTCCAAGTCATCTGCACCCATCACATTTCTTTTTGGATCGGGGAGACAGGGGTGCTGCCTTCAAAGATTGGACCTGACATTCCAGAAACCCAGAGAGGCAGAGATGACACAGACCCTGTCTCTTATGCACTGGTATTGATACAGTCGCTTGCGAAAGTATTCCCACCCCCTCGGCTTTTTACCTATTCTGTTACATTACAACCGGTGTGGAAATATTTTTGTAATCTGATTTGTGTGTGATGTATCTGCACTAAATAGTCTAAGTTGGTGAAGTTAAGTGAGAAAATGTAGGCATAAATTAAATTTATTTGATCAAATAAGTAAAAATTGGCATGTGCATATGTATTCACCCCTTTTGCAATGAAGCCCCTAAAAATTTCTGGTGCAAGGGTATTCCCTTTATTAGCTCCATGGTTAGTGACAGGACGTCCCCCTGTGTGCAATCTAAGTGTCATGTGCCTGTCAGTATATACACTGTACCTTTTCTGAAAGGCCACAGAGGCTGCGACAACGCTAAACCAACCACCATGAAGACCAAGGAGATCTCCAAACAACACCACAAAGACCAGAGAGACCTCCCAACAACACCACGAAGACCAAAGAGACCTCCCAACAACGCCACGAAGACCAAAGAGACCTCCCAACAACACCACGAAGACCAAAGAGACCTCCCAACAACACCACGAAGACCAAACAGACCTCCCAACAATGCCACGAAGACCACGGAGATCTCCAAACAACACCATGAAGAACAAGGAGCTCTCCAAACCAACACCACAAAGACCAAGGAGATCTCAAAACAGCGCCACAAAGAAAAAAGGAGATCTCCAAACAACACCACAAAGACCAAGGAGATCTCCAAACAACACCACAAAGAAAAAAGGAGATCTCCAAACAACACCACAAAGACCAAGGAGATCTCAAAACAATGCCACAAAGAAAAAAGGAGATCTCCAAACAACGCCACGAAGACCAAGGAGATCTCCAAACAACATCATGAAGAACAAGGAGCTCTCCAAACAACACCACAAAGACCAAGGAGATCTTAAAACAACGCCACAAAGAAAAAAGGAGATCTCCAAACAACACCACAAAGACCAAGGAGATCTCCAAACAACACCAACGAAGACCAAGGAGATCTCCAAAGCAACACCACAAAGACCAGAGAGACCTCCCAACAACACCACGAAGACCAAAGAGACCTCCTAACAACGCCACGAAGACCAAAGAGACCTCCCAACAACACCACGAAGACCAAAGAGACCTCCCAACAACACCACAAAGACCAAAGAGACCTCCCAACAATGCCACGAAGACCAAGGAGATCTCCAAACAACACCATGAAGAACAAGGAGCTTTCCAAACCAACACCACAAAGACCAAGGAGATCTCAAAACAACGCCACAAAGAAAAAAGGAGATCTCCAAACAACACCACAAAGACCAAGGAGATCTCAAAACAACACCATAAAGAAAAAAGGAGATCTCCAAACAACACCACAAAGACCAAGGAGAGCTCAAAACAACGCCACAAAGAAAAAAGGAGATCTCCAAACAACGCCACGAAGACCAAGGAGATCTCCAAACAACATCATGAAGAACAAGGAGCTCTCCAAACAACACCACAAAGACCAAGGAGATCTTAAAACAACGCCACAAAGAAAAAAGGAGATCTCCAAACAACACCACAAAGACCAAGGAGATCTCCAAACAACACCAACGAAGACCAAGGAGATCTCCAAAGCAACACCAACGAAGACCAAGGAGATCTCCAAACAACACTGCGAAGACCAAGTAGATCTCCAGACAACAGCGCGAAGACCAAGTAGATCTCCAAACAACACCGCGAAGATCAAGGAGATCTCCAAACAACACCACAAAGACAAGGAGATCTCCAAACACCACAAAGACCAAGGAGATCTCCAAACAACACCACGAAGACCAAGGAGATCTCCAAACACCACGAAGACCAAGGAGATCTCCAAACAACACCACGAAGACCAAGGAGATCTCAAAGAACACCAGAAGACAAAGGAGATCTCCAAACACACCACAAAGACCAAGGAGATCTCCAAACAAGTCAGGGACAAAGTTGTTGTGAAGTACAAGTCAGTACACGCCATAGAAGTGGCCTTTATGGAAGAGTGGGTAGAAAAATGCTTTTACTTACACACATGGTAAATATTTTTCCCAGCAATATGCGCTCCTGAAGGATGATGATGGAACTCGATATTCGGATTCAAGGATGATTTTTATTTCAAACTAGAACACAACCAGTTTTCGACTTCTTGGAGTCTTCCCCAGGTATAATGCCTTGCAAGAACAGTGAAACATGGTTGTGGCAGCATCATGCTGTGGGGATGTTTTGCGGCAGCAGTGAGAAGCAAAATGGTCCAAGTCGAGGGGAACATGGATGGTGCAAAGTACAGGGATTTTCTGAACCAAAACCTGTTTCAGTCTGTCAGTGATTTTAGACTGGGATGAAGGTTCACCTTCCAACAAGACAATGACCCAAAGCACACTGCTAAATCAACACTTGATTGGTTTACGGGGTCCTGTGTAAATGTTTTGGAGTGGCTTAGTCAAAGTCTAGGTCTTAATTCTTAGGTTTGAAGTGTTCCATATTCAGCGGGACTGTCCCACCACATCAGGGCTTTTGTCCCAGCTTCTAACTGTACCTCATTGTTCTGTAGCTCCTCTTCCTCGGGGGGTAGGGCCACATTTCTCTGCTCAGTGCATTAATTAAATTATAGTATTCAACTTTCTCCTGGGATCAGGTCTCCCAGGACTCAAACTTATGTCTCCATGCTGCAGCTCTATCTATGAACCACAGCTCAAAATGATGTAGATAGGAGAAATTGGCACTCTTGACCTGTATTGTAGGCAGTGAACTCAGAAGTAGATTATACATATCCATAGAGATACATTGTATATAACATTGTATTTCTATGTTCCCAGTAGAGGTGAAGAAAATCAGAGTTTTTTGTTCCTATAAAACTACTAAAAATAATAAAATAAAATTACAAAAATGTAATTTTCTCTTTAAAGTGCATCTTCCTGGTATTTGGACCCATAACCTTTAGTATTACAAGCAGGAGCTAGAGCTGCTGAGCCACAAGCTCTGGTGATGTAACAGGGAGAATGCTGTGTATTTGATTTGTATTGCAGGCTCTGACTCCACAGGCAGATTACATAGACAAACATCTGTACATAGCAGTATATTTCTATTTATTTGTATTCTAGAGGGAGAGTTTTTATTCTATAAAATTAATTAAAAATAAAGAAAAAACACTTGATAATGAAAAAGAATATCTGTCCTTTTTAATATGCTTTTTTTAAAAAATAATAAACATCACAAGTCAGCAAATAACAGACATATTTGGTATCCCTGTAATCGTAGCGACCCACACAACACAGCCATCAGATTTTCTCTATGAAACACCCATAAAAAAACGTGATTTATATTTTTTCTCTATTAAACACCAATAAAAAAAAGTAATACCAATGTAACGCTGAGGCCCTGTTCACACACAGCGTAAATTCTTCATTCTTTCTGCTGCTTTTATTACTGTAGGTGTCCTCCTTGTTGACTGCATTTCTTTTATTAATTTTCCTCAATATTTTATGTGATATTGGCGCAGATATGAAGTGTAGTTTTTAATGCTTTTTTAGTAGTACAGAAAAGTTTTGATTCTTCACCTAAAAAATGTCATGTACTAAACTACAGTTACTTTTTAAGGTGCAAAATTAAAGCTTTTCTGTACTATAAAAAGCACAATAAAAATGCGGCTTCACATCTGCACCAGAAACTCATTAAATACGGGGGAGAAGGCCTAAAAATGCAGCCACAATTAGACACGATTGTTATTGTGTAGTTTGGTATGGATCCTGCAGAAAACAAAAACGACAGTATTTCTGCACCGTGTGAACACGGCCTTACAGACACCAGAAGCCGGATATCGTATAGTGACGTTACATAAAGAGGAGAAAATTGTGGCGGCTCCGACTGTGAATGAAGGAGCAAAAAATAATCCTCAGGTCCCTACTAGAGATGAGCAGGACGCACAGATGACATCGCTCCGGCCCCTATGATCAAAAGCCGCGTCGGGGTAGGTAGATTAGAGATTGGCAGCCTCCCGTCCAGCTATGGGGAACCACTGATCTGGATGCTTGACCAGAGACCCATGAAGCCATCTGCTCATCTCTAATCCCAACCATCCAGAATAGAGCGGACAGCCACCGAACAGAGCTGACAGCCCCCGGATAGAGCGGACAGCCCCGGATACAGCGGACAGCCTCCGGATACAGCGGACAGCCCCGGATACAGTGGACAGCCCCCGGATACAGCGGACAGCCCCGGATACAGCGGACAGCCCGGATACAGCGGACAGGCCCCGGACACAGAGGACAGCCCCGGATAGAGCAGACAGCCTCCGGATACAGCGGACAGCCCCGGATACAGTGGACAGGCCCCGGACACAGAGGACAGCCCCCGGATAGAGCGGACAGCCTCCGGATACAGCGGACAGCCTCCGGATACAGCGGACAGCCCCCGGATACAGTGGACAGCCCCCGGATACAGCGGACAGCCCCCGGATACAGCGGACAGCCCCCGGATACAGTGGACAGCCCCGGATACAGTGGACAGCCTCCGGATACAGCGGACAGCCTCCGGATACAGCGGACAGCCCCCGGATACAGCGGACAGGCCCGGACACAGAGGACAGCCCCCGGATAGAGTGGACAGCCTCCGGATACAGCGGACAGCCTCCGGATACAGCGGACTGCCCCCGGATACAGTGGACAGCCCCCGGATACAGCGGACAGCCCCCGGATACAGCGGACAGCCCCCGGATACAGCGGACAGCCCCCGGATACAGTGGACAGCCTCCGGATACAGCGGACAGCCTCCGGATACAGCGGACAGCCCCCGGATACAGTGGACAGCCCCGGATACAGCGGACAGCCCCCGGATACAGCGGACAGCCCCCGATACAGCGGACAGGCCCCGGACACAGAGGACAGCCCCCGGATAGAGCGGACAGCCTCCGGATACAGCGGACAGCCCGGATACAGCGGACAGCCCCGGATACAGTGGACAGGCCCCGGACACAGAGGACAGCCCCGGATAGAGCGAACAGCCCTCGGATACAGCGGACAGCCTCCGGATACAGGGACAGCCCTCGGATAATGGACAGCCCCGATACAGCGGACAGCCCCGTGATACAGAGACATGCCCCGGATACAGTGGACAGCCCCGACACAGAGGACAGCCCCCGGATAGAGCGGACAGCCTCCGGATACAGCGGACAGCCTCCGGATACAGCGGACAGCCCCCGGATACAGTGGACAGCCCCCGAATACAGCGGACAGCCCCGGATACAGCGGACAGCCTCCGGATACAGCGGACAGCCCCCGGATACAGTGGACAGCCCCGGATACAGCGGACAGCCCCGGATACAGCGGACAGCCTCCGGATACAGCGGACAGCCCCGGATACAGCGGACAGTCCCGGATACAGCACAATAACGCCCCCGGATACAGTGGACAGCCCCCGATATAGAGTGGACAGCCCCCGGATACAGCAGACAGCCCCGGATACAGCGGACAGCCCCCGGATACAGCGGAGAAACAGCCCCCGGACACACAGCGGAAAGGACAGCTCCGATACAGCGGACAGCTCCCGAATACAGCAAATAACCCCCGGATACAGCAGACAGCCCCCGGATAGAGTGGACAGCCCCCGGATACAGCGGACAGCCCCCGGTACAACGGACAGCCCCGGACACAGAGGACAGCTCCAGAATACAGCGGACAGCTCCCGAATACAGCAAATAACCCCCGGATACAGCAGACAGCCCCCGGATAGAGTGGACAGCCCCGGATACAGCGGACAGCCCCGGATACAGCGGACAGCCCCCGGGTACAACGGACAGGCCCCGGACACAGAAGACAGCTCCAGAATACAGCGACAGCTCCCGAATACAGCAAATAACCCCCGGATACAGCAGACAGCCCCCGGATAGAGTGGACAGCCCCCGGATACAGCGGACAGCCCCGGATACAGCGGACAGCCCCGGATACAGCGGACAGCCTCGTATACAGCGGACAGCTCCCGAATACAGCGGACAGCTCCAATACAGCAAATAACCCCCGGATACAGCAGACAGCCCCCGGATAGAGTGGACAGCCCCCGGATACAGCGGACAGGCCCCGGATACAGCGGACAGGCCCCCGACACAGCGGACAGGCCCCCGGACACAGAGGACAGCTCCAGAATACAGCGGACAGCCCCCGGACAGAGCTGACAGCCCCCGATTAGAGCGGACAGCCTCCGGATACAGCGGACAGCCCCCGACTACAGCGGACAGCCCCCGTACAGCGGACAGGCCACGGACACAGCGGATAGGCCACGGACACAGAGGACAGCTCCAGAATACAGCGGACAGCCCTCGGACAGAGCTGACAGCCCCCATTAGAGCGGACAGCCTCCGGATACAGCGGACAGCCTCCGATACAGCGGACAGCCCCCAGATACAGCGGACAGGCCCCAGACACAGAGGACAGCTCCCGAATACAGCGGACAGCTCCTGAATACAGCAAATAACCCCAGATACAGCGGACAGCCCCGAATACAGCGGACAGCCCCCGGATACAGTGGACAGCCCAAGAATACACTGGACAGCCCCCGGACAGCAGACAGCCCCCAAATACAGCGGACAGCCCCCGAATACAGTGGACAGCCCCCGGACAGCACACAGCCCCCGGATACAGCGGACAGCCCCGAATACAGTGGACAGCCCCTGGATACAGCGGACAGGCCCCGGACACATGAGGACAGCTCCCGAATACAGTGGACAGCTCCCGAATACAGCAAATAACCCCCGGATACAGCGGACAGCCCCCGGATACAGCGGACAGGCCCCGGAACAGAGGACAGCTCCCGAATACAGCGGACAGCTCCTGAATACAGCAAATAACCCCCAGATACAGCGGACAGCCCCCGAATACAGCGGACAGCCCAAGAATACAGTGGACAGCCCCCGGACAGCAGACAGCCCCCGAATACAGCAGACAGCCCCAGAATACAGTGGACAGCCCCCGGACAGCAGACAGCCCCGGATACAGCGGACAGCCCCCGAATACAGTGGACAGCCCCCGGATACAGTGGACAGGCCCCGACACAGAGGACAGCTCCTGAATACAGCGGACAGCTCCCGAATACAGCAAATAACCCCCGCATACAGCGCGGATACAGCCCCCCAGATACAGCGGACAGGACCCGGACACAGAGACAGCTCCCGAATACAGCGGACAGCTCCTGAATACAGCAAATAACCCCCGGAAACAGCGGACAGCCCCCGAACGCAGCGGACAGCCCCTGACACAGCAGACAGCCCCAGATACAGCGGACAGACCCTGGACAGCAGACATCCACCGGACACAGCGGACAGCCCCCGGATGCAGGTGACAGCCCCGAACAGCAGACAGTGTTATGTTTCGGTAGCTGAGGAGTACAGGCAAAAAGGAAATACACCAGAGCAGTTGGAAACTATGAGATTGCAGTACCCTGACTAACCACCACAACTAGAGGCAGCCGTGGAGCGTTCCTACGTTGGTCCTAGACGCCTCGTCACAGCCTGAGAAACTAACTACACCTAAAGATAGAAAGAGAAAGTTATCTACCCCGGAGCAGATCCCCAAAGAACATAGAAAGCCCCCAAACATGTAATGGCGGTTAGACAAGAAGAAATACTGACACAGACAGAAAATAGTATGAGCAAACGTTGGGGCCCAAACTTACTAAATAGAAAAGGATAGGAAGGGCACTTACTGCAATCCCAAAAAACCCTGAAAAGCACCAACTCTACTAATTCCAAAAACACCTGAGATCACACGACCTCTACCACCTAAATTAGTTCTCTGGTGTAACCAAAATCAAAACAGCAGCCACTGAAAAAACTGGAAAAAGCAAATGTACAAACACAGTGGCTGAACTGAACTGAGAGGGCAAAAGCCCCCAAAGGGGACCCAGAAGGCCCCCACAGAAGTGCAGGACAAAATCAAAAATCAAGCACAAAAACAAAAAGAAGAAAATGTCTTATCTGTTAGCAGGAGATGCAGACACGACACAGCAGGCTACAAAGGAAACAGGAATCAAGGATTGAGACCAGAACAATTGATCACCGGCAACCCTGATGGGAAGGCGACTCCTTTATATAAGACCAGTCAGTAACACCTGATTCCCAATCCTAACAATCTTCACTGGACAGTCCAGTACCGTTTGTAACCACCAGAGGGAGCTTCTGCTCAGAACTCATTTCCAGCCTATTCACAACAGTACCCCCCCCTTAGGAGGGGTCACCGAACCCTCATTAGAGCAACCAGGTCGGTCAGGATGAGTTCTATGATACGCACGGATGAGTCTCCTAGCATGGATGTCCGAAGCAAACACCAAGAATTGTCTTCCTGACCATAACCTCTCCATTTAACCAAATACTGGAGTTTCCGTCTAGAAAAACGAGAATTCAATATTTTCTCAACCACATACTCCAGATTGCCCTCAACCAAAACAGGGTCAGGAGGCACAGTAGTAGGAACCACTGGCTCAACAAACCTCTTCAACAAGGACTTGTGGAACACGTTATGGATCTTAAATGTCCCTGGAAGAAGCAAACGAAAAGAAACAGGATTAAGAATCTCCATGATCTTATAAGGTCCAATGAACCTAGGCTTAAATTTAGGAGATGCCACTCTCATAGGAATATTTTTTGAGGATAACCAGACCAAGTCCCCCACTTTAAACGAGGACCATCAGTCCTATGCCGGTTAGCAAACCGCTGGGCCCTCTCCTGAGAGAGGGACAACCTCTCCACTACTGGTCCCAAATCTGTTGCATACGCTCCACAACAGAGTCAACACCCGGACAGACAGAAGCCTCCGTCTGTCCTGAAGAAAATCGAGGGTGAAACCCAGAATTACAGAAAAATGGAGACATCAAAGTGGCAGAGCTAGCCCTATTATTAAGAGCAAACTCAGCCAAAGGCAAAAAAGAGACCCAGTCATCCTGATCAGCAGACACAAAGCATCTTAGATAAGTCTCCAATGTCTGGTTTGTTCTCTCAGTTTGACCATTGGTCTGAGGATGAAACGCCGAGGAGAAAGACAATTGAACACCAAGTTTAGAACAAAAGGTCCTCCAAAATCTGGAAACAAACTGGACTCCTCTGTCAGACACAATGTTCTCAGGAATGCCGTGTAAACGAACCACGTGCTGAAGGAACAAAGGCACCAATTCAGAGGAGGAAGGCAACTTAGGTAATGGCACAAGATGTATCATCTTGGAAAACCTATCGCAAATCACCCAGATGACGGTCATTCTCTGAGAAACAGGGAGGTCGGAAATGAAATCCATAGAGATATGGGTCCATGGTCTCTTGGGCACAGGTAATGGCATCAACAAACCACTAGAACGAGAGCAAGGCTTGGAGCGAGAGCAAGTCCCGCAGGACTGCACAAACTCCCTGACATCACGAGACAAGGTAGGCCACCAAAAGGACCGACTAACCAAGTCTCTGGTACCAAAAATTCCGGGATGACCGGCCAACGCGGAACAATGAATTTCAGACATTACACTCTTTTTCCACTGGTCCGGGACAAACAATTTCCCAACAGGGCAGCGCTCGGGCTTATCCTCCTGACACCCCTCCAGAGCCAGTCTCAAATTGGGCGAGATGGCGGAAAGAACTACACCCCTCTTTCAAAATAACAGAAGGATCAGATAACTCAGGAGAGTCCGCCAGGAAACTCCTCGAGAGGGCATCCGCCTTAACATTCTTAGTGCCAGGAAGAAATGAAACCAAAAAATTAAAACGTGTGAAAAACAAGGCCCACCTGGCCTGTCTAGGATTAAGTCGCTTGGCAGATTCCAGATAAACTAGATTCTTATGGTCCGTAAGGACCACCACCTGATGTTTGGCTCCCTCCAGCCAATGTCTCCACTCTTCAAAAGCCCACTTCATGGCCAATAACTCCCGATTACCCACATCATAATTACGTTCAGTAGGAGAAAATTTTCGAGAGAAAAAGGCACAAGGGTTACTTTTAGAGGTCTCTGGATCTCTTTGGGACAAAACGGCACCTGCCCCAATTTCAGAGGCATCAACCTCCACCTGAAATGGCAGAGAAACAATCAGGCTGCCGTAGAACAGGAGCAGAAGTGAATCTCTGCTTAAGTTCCTGAAATGCAGAGACTGCCTCAGGAGGCCAATTCACCACATCAGAACCCTTTTGGTCAAATCAGTTAATGGTTTAACAATAACCGAGAAATTACCAATAAATTTACGATAAAAATTGGCAAAACCCAAGAATCTTTGAAGAGCCTTCAATGAAGTAGGTTGGACCCAATCACAGATGGCCTGAACTTTGACCGGGTCCATTTCAATAACAGATGGGGACAAAATGAATCCCAGAAATGAGATCCTCTGACGCCAAAAAGACACTTTGATCCCTTCACATACAGAGCATTCTCTCTCAAAATCTGGAACACAGTCCGAACATGTTTTACATGAGAGTCCCAGTCATTGGAAAAAATCAAGATATCATCCAAATAAACAATCAGAAATTTATCCACAAAATCCCTGAAAATGTAATTTGTGAAGGACTGGAAGACAGAAGGAGCATTAGTGAGCCCAAAGGGCATCACAAGGTACTCAAAATGCCCTTCAGGGGTATTAAATGCCGTCTTCCATTCATCCCCGTGCTTAATGCGAATAAGGTTATATGCCCCCATGAGGTCAAGCTTGGTAAACCAAGTAGCGTTTTTCACCCTGGAAAACAGGTCAGAGATCAAGGGTAACGGATATTGATATTTCACAGTAATATTGTTCAAGAGACGATAATCAATACACGGCCTTAATGAACCATCCTTTTTGGCCACAAAGAAAAAACCGGCACCTAAGGGTGAAGAGGATGGTCTGATATGACCCTTCTCCAATGACTCCTTGATATAAGACCGCATAGCGTCATGTTCAGGTACAGACAAGTTAAAAAGGCGACCTTTAGGGAATTTACTACCAGGCACTAATTCAATAGCGCAGTCATAGCTCCTATGGGGAGGCAAGGATGCAGATTTACTTTCGCTAAACACATCAGAAAAATCAATCAAAAAGTCAGGAACATCCTGAGCCTGGGGGGAAGCAGAAAAAACAGGAGTGTTGGTATTAACACATTGGCAGCCCCAACTGGTAACAGACACAGATTTCCAATCCAAAACAGGATTATGAGACTGTAACCAAGGGAAACCCAGTACGATAATGTCATGCAGATTATACAGAACCAAAAATTTGCAACTCTCCTGATGATCAGGTTCTACCCTCATTATCACCTGAGTAGAGAACTGAGGTTTATTCTCAGCCAAAGGGGTAGAATCGATCCCCAGTAGGGGAATAGACTTCCGTAGGGGTATCAAGGGAAACCCACAACGTTTAGCAAAATCAAAATCCATCAGGTTAATAGCTGCTCCAGAATCAACAAAAGCCTGAGCAGAAAATGAGAACAGAGAGCATATCAGGGTAACAGTTAATAAAAACTTAGTCTGAACACTACCCAAGACAACTGAGCGTGCAAAACGTCTTCCCCGCTTAGGGCAGACTGAAATAGCATGAGAGGCATCACCACAGTAGAAACATAACCCATTGCGCTTTCGAAATTCATGACGCTGTGCCCCAGAAACCACTCTATCACACTGCATGGATTCAGAAGCAGGTTCACAAGGCAACATTATTCCACGCATACCTTTCCGCTCACGCAAACGTCTGTCAATTTGAATCGCTAATGACATAGAATCATTAAGACCAGAGGGAACAGGGAATCCCACCATAACATCCTTTACATTATCTGACAGACCCTTCCGAAAAAGGGCTGCCAAAGCGTCGTCATTCCATTTGGTCAGGACTGCCCACCTACGGAATCTCTGACAGTATAACTCAGCGTCCTTAAGCCCCTGATTCAATGCCAACAAAGTTTTTTCAGCTTGATCAGTGATATTAGGCTCATCGTACAATAACCCCAAAGCCTGAAAAAATGCATCAACATCACTCAAAACAGGATCCCAGGTGTCAGGGAAAAAGCCCAATCCTGAGGATCGCCGCGCAGGAGAGAGATGACAATTTGAACCTGCTGCGCTGCGTTCCCTGAGGACTTAGATTTTAAGGCAAAAAACAATTTACAGTTATTTTTGAAATTCAGAAACTTAGCTCGATCCCCTAAAAACAAATCTGGCATGGGAATCCTAGGTTCCACAACAGGCAACCTAGCAAGATAGGTAGCAATACTCCGAACTTCAGTGGCAAGCTGATCCACACGGCCAGACAACTGTGCAAACTCCATTGAGAGAAAAGAAAAAATCCTCCCCAGCACCCAGAGATACAGAGGGGAAAAAAAAAAAATCTGACAACCCTTTTTTTTTTTTTTTTTTTTAAACAATATTTTTTTTTTCCCTTCTGTGAGTACAATACAATACTCAATTTGTTAGGCCGGTGATACTGTTATGTTTCGGTAGCTGAGGAGTACAGGCAAAAAGGAAATACACCAGAGCAGTTGGAAACTATGAGATTGCAGTACCCTGACTAACCACCACAACTAGAGGCAGCCGTGGAGCGTTCCTACGTTGGTCCTAGACGCCTCGTCACAGCCTGAGAAACTAACTACACCTAAAGATAGAAAGAGGAAAGCTATCTTCCCCGGAGCAGATCCCCAAAGAACATAGAAAGCCCCCAAACATGTAATGGCGGTTAGACAAGAAGAAATACTGACACAGACAGAAAATAGTATGAGCAAACGTTGGGGCCCAAACTTACTAAATAGAAAAGGATAGGAAGGGCACTTACTGCAATCCCAAAAAACCCTGAAAAGCACCAACTCTACTAATTCCAAAAACACCTGAGATCACACGACCTCTACCACCTAAATTAGTTCTCTGGTGTAACCAAAATCAAAACAGCAGCCACTGAAAAAACTGGAAAAAGCAAATGTACAAACATCAGTGGCTGAACTGAACTGAGAGGGCAAAAGCCCCCAAAGGGGACCCAGAAGGCCCCCACAGAAGTGCAGGACAAAATGCAAAAATCAAGCACAAAAACAAAAAGAAGAAAATGTCTTATCTGTTAGCAGGAGATTCAGACACGACACAGCAGGCTACCAAGGAAACAGGAATCAAGGATTGAGACCAGAACAATTGATCACGGCAACCCTGATGGGAAGGCGACTCCCTTATATAAGACCAGTCAGTAACACCTGATTCCCAATCCTCACAATCTTCACTGGACAGTCCAGTACCGTTTGTAACCACCAGAGGGAGCTTCTGCTCAGAACTCATTTCCAGCCTATTCACAACAAGACAGCCCCCGGACAGCAGACAGCCCCCGGATACAGCGCACAGTCCCCGGACACACGGGTAGCCCCCGAATACAGCGGACAGCCCCCGAACACAGCGGACAGCACCAGGACACAGCGGACAGCTCTTGGATACAGTGGACAGCCCTGGACACAGCAGACAGCCCCCAGACACAGCAGACAGCCCCCGGACACAGAAGCATACCTCCCAACCATCCCGGATTGACTGGGACAGTCCCGATTCTGAGCCTCCCACCCGCTGTCCCGGTCGGGACGCAATGTTTCCCACAGTGAGAAGCCGCCACGCCCCCCCATGCACCCCATCCTCACCCTCCTAGCTCTCCACTTCAGCTTCTCACTGCCAGCAATTACATTGCTAGGCTGTCCTCTTATGTGCGAACAAGACATGTGATGAGGTCACAGGAGGGGAGGAGTTAGGTGTCACATGGTCAGGGTCCTCGTGTGTACAGGTCTCTGCTGTGCTGGTTGTCATGGTGCTGGATGAGGGTAAGTTTGTCATGTGTGGGGTCAGGAGGGATTTAAAGTGTGGATGTAGCAGAGCCGTGTGTGTGCGAGGTGTACGGAGCGGAGCCGTGTGTGTACAAGGTGTACGGAGCGGAGCCATGTGTGTACGAGGTGTACAGCGCGGAGCCGTGTGTGTATGGAGCGGAGCTGCATGTGTATGAGGTGTACGGAGCGGAACCGCATGTGTAGGAGGTGTACGGTGCAAAGCCGCATGTGTACAAGGTTTACGGAGCGTGGCTGTGTATATACAAGGTTTACGGAGTGAAGCCGTGTGTGTACGGAGTGGAGCCGTGTGTGCACGCGAGATGTACGGAGTGGAGCCGTGTGTGCGTGAGGTGTATGGAGCAGAGCCATGTGTACGCGAGGTGTACGGAGCGGAGTCGTGTGTGCACGAGGTGTACAGAGCGGAACCGTGTGTGTATGAGGAGTGCGGAGCCGTGCGTGTACAAGGTGTATGGTGGGGAGCATTCATACCTCCCAACTGTCCCAGATCCAGCGGGACAGTCCCGATATTGAGAGAGAGTCTGCCCCGCTGTCTCGGCCGGGAGCTTACTTTTCCTGTGGACACAGGAGTACACGGCGGAGCCCCGATGAGCACTTTAAAACTCACATGTGACGTTCCACCAGAAGTGATGTGCTGGAAGCTGACCGAAAATGAGGTAATTTTGGGAGGAGATTGTGACGGAACCATGGAGGCACTTCAGGGAATGCTTCAGATCCATCACTATGTCCTCCTCCGAAAGCGCGGACAGCGGGATCGCCTTGGAATCGGGGATGTCGGCCATGTGAGCGGATCATGATATGTCCTGCACCAGGAGGCTCAGGTGGGCACTACAATGGGAGCCAGGCTGCTATAGTATCTTTATAGAATCTTTCTCTCTGTTTCTTTCTTTCTCTCTCTCTGTTCTTTCCTTCTTTCTCTCTGTTCTTTCTCTCTCTAATCCTTCTTTTCTTTCTTTCTCTCTCTGTTCTTTCTTTCCCCTCTTTCTCTCTCTCTTTTCTTTCTTTCTTCTCTTCTTCTTTCTTCTTTCGCTCGTCTCTTTCTTTTCTCTCTGTTCTTTTCTCTCTCTGTTCTCTTTCTTTCCCATCTTTCTTTCTCTCTCTCTGTTTTCTTTATTTCTCTCTCTGTTCTTTTTCTTTCTTTCTCTCTGTTCTTTCTTTCCCCTCTTTCATTCTTTCTTTCTATCTCTCTCTGTTCTCTTCTTTCTCTCTGTCTTTCTTTCTTTCTCTCTGTACTTTCTTTTTCTCTCTTTCTTTCTTCCTTTCTCTCTGTTCTTTCTTTCCCATCTTTCTTTCTCTCTCTGTTCTTTCTTTACCCTCTTTCTTTTTGTCTATCTCTCTGTTCTTTTGTTCTGTCCCCTCTTTCTTTCTCTCTCTTTTCTTCTGTTTCTTTCTCTCTCTCTGTTATTTCTTTCCCATCTTTCTTTCTCTCTCTCTGTTCATCTTCTTTCCCCTCTTTCTTTCTTCTTTCTTTCATTCTTTCTTTCTTTCTCTTTCTGTTCTTTCTTTCTCTCTGTTCTTTCTTTCCCATCTTTCTTTCTTTATCTTTCTCTCTTTGTTCTTTCTATCCCTCTCTTTCTTTCTTTCTCTCTTGTTCTTTCTTTCTCTCTCTGTTCTTTCACCTCTTTTTTTGTCTCTGTTTATTCTTTCTGTCCCTCTTTCTTTCTCTGTTTTTTTCTCTCTATCTCTCTGTTCTTTCTTTCTCTTTCCCCTTTCTTTCCCCTCTTTCTTTCTCTGTTCCTCTCTGTTCTTTCTTTCCCCCCCTTTCTGTTCTTTTCTTTTTCTCTCTTCTCTGTTCTTTCTTCCCTATTTTTTTTATCTCTCTCTGTTCTTTTTTTTTCCTCTCTGTTCTTCTCTCTGTTCTTTCTCTCTGTTTTCTTTCCCTCTTCTTTCTCCCTGTTCTTCTTTCCTTTCTTCTCTCTTTCTTTCTCTCTCCCTTCTTCTTTCTTTCTCTCTCTGTTCTTTCTTCTCTCCTTTCTTTCTCTCTCTCTGTGTCTTTCTTTCTTTTCCTCAGTACCAGTCAGTGTGCCCACAGTACCAGCCACTGATCCCATAATGCCAGCCACTGTGCACTCAGTACCAGTCAGTGTGATCAGCAGTGCTAAAAGGGTGTGGTTGGGTGTGGACATGGGTGTGATTAGTTGTGAAATGGGTGTGGTCAGGGCATGGCCTAAAATTTGCGGCGGCGCTATATGCACGCCGCAACCTTTATCCCTCTTTACCATCTTCAAAAGTTGGGAGGTATGCACAGAAGACAGCCCCCGGATAGAGCGGACAGCCCCTGGATAGAGCAGACTGCCCCCAGACACAGCGGACAGCCCCTGGATAGAGCGGACTTCCCCGGATAGAGCGGACTGCCACCCCCGGGCACAGCGGACAGCCCCCGGATACAGCGGATAGCTCCGGATAGAACAGATAGCCCCCGAATACAGCGAACAGACCCTGGACACAGCAGACAGCCCCTGGACACAGCGGACAGATCCCGGACAAAGCAGACAGCCCCCGAATAAGTGGACAGCCCCCAGACACAGCGGACAGCCTCCACATACAGCAGATAGCCCTGGATACAGTGGACAGCCCCCATAAACAGCAAACAGACCCCTGAAACAGTGGACAGCCCCCGGATACAAAGGACAGCCCCCAAATGCAGCGGACAACCCCCGAATACAGCGGACACAAAGGAAAACCCCCCGAATACAGCGGACAGTCCGCGGACACAAAGGACAGCCCCCGAAAGCAGCAGACAACCCCCAGACACAGCGGACAACCCCGAATACAGCGGGCCGTCCTGGATTTGGGTCTATGCCCTGCAGTCGCTAGCATCTGCTGAACTTCCCTCACTACCAGCGCCCCTCTGACAACTCTTCCTGCCAGAGGAGAAATATATGGTAAAGCCGAGCGCGTGCCTCTGATGACATCGCAGGAGCTTTTATTTTTGGCCTTTGATAACTTCTATTTTTATATCTGACACATCCGCGTTCTGCATCTTGTTTTCCGCACTGACAAGGACTCAGATAATCCCTGAGTTGAAATATGCAAAGTGCAGCCATCTTTGATTAGGCTTAATGAGAAGATGAAGCATGGAGGAGCGGCGGCTACAAATAGCGGAGGCTTGTTCAACCTTAATGGAGGGCCGCTATTAACTTAAATTCCCTCCCCCCACTGAGCCGCTCATCAATACCACATTACTGACAATCATGACTCCATATTTCAATTAGCAGCTCAGTTGTGCTAATACGTAAATCTGTGCAAAAACCAAACGAAGGTCCGGGATGAGTACAGGGGTGTCCGGAGTGCATAGTACACCCCACCACCCTCTACCATAGTATACTAGAACATCTTCAGCCATACTCCATCTCTGGCCTCATTATATCAGTAATCCTCTAGTTTCCAAACATAAACTCACTGCCTGCATACACCACTAGGAGGAGCTCCCGGTATACAGAGATTCAAGATAAGATCCTGTCTGCAGTCACCACTAGGGGGAGCTCCCTGTACACAGAGATACATGATAAGATCCTGTCTGCAGTCACCACTAGGGGGAGCTCCCGGTATACAGAGATTCATGATAAGATCCTGTCTGCAGCCACCACTAGGGGGAGCTCCCTGTATACAGAGATACAAGATAAGATTCTGTCTGCAGCCACCACTAGAGGGAGCTCCCTGTATACAGAGATTCATAAGATTCTGTCTGCAGCCACCACTAGGGGAGCTCCCGTATACAGAGAATTCATGATAAGATCCTGTCTGCAGTCACCACTAGGGGGAGCTCCCGTAACAGAGATACATGATAAGATCCTGTCTGCAGTCACCACTAGGGGGAGCTCCCGTATACAGAGATCATGATAAGATCCTGTCTGCAGCCACCACTAGGGGAGCTCCCTGTATACAGAGATACAATGATAAGATTCTGTCTGCAGCCACCACTAGGGGAGCTCCCTGTATACAGAGATACATAAGATTCTGTCTGCAGCCCCCACTAGGGGGAGCTCCCTGTATACAGAGATACATGATAAGATCCTGTCTGCAGCCACCACTAGGGGGAGCTCCCTGTATACAGAGATACATGATAAACCTGTCTGCAGTCACCACTAGGGGGAGCTCCTGTATAGAGAGATACATGATAAATCCTGTCTGCAGCCACCACTAGGAGGAGCTCCCTGTATAAGAGATACATGATAAGATCCTGTCTGCAGCCACCACTAGGGGGAGCTCCCTGTATACAGAGATACATGATAAGATCCTGTCTGCAGTCACCACTAGGGGGAGCTCCCTGTATACAGAGATACATGATAAGATCCTGTCTGCAGCCACCACTAGGGGAGCTCCCTGTATACAGAGATACATGATAAGATCCTGTCTGCAGCCACCACTAGGGGGAGCTCCCTGTATACAGAGATACATGATAAGATCCTGTCTGCAGCACCACTAGGGGGAGCTCCCTGTATACAGAGATACATGATAAGATCCTGTCTGCAGCACCACTAGGGGGAGCTCCCTGTATACAGAGAACATGATAAATCCTGTCTGCAGCCACCACTAGGGGGAGCTCCCTGTATACAGAGATACATGATAAGATCCTGTCTGCAGCCACCACTAGGGGGAGCTCCCTGTATACAGAGATACATGATAAGATCCTGTCTGCAGCACCACTAGGGGGAGCTCCCTGTATACAGAGATACATGATAAATCCTGTCTGCAGACCACTAGGGGGAGCTCCCTGTATACAGAGATACATGATAAGATCCTGTCTGCAGTCACCACTAGGGGGAGCTCCCTGTATACAGAGATACATGATAAGATCCTGTCTGCAGCCACCACTAGGGGGAGCTCCCTGTATACAGAGATACATGATAAGATCCTGTCTGCAGCCACCACTAGGGGGAGCTCCCTGTATACAGAGATACATGATAAGATCCTGTCTGCAGTCCCCCACTAGGGGGAGCTCCCTGTATACAGAGATACATGATAAGATCCTGTCTGCAGTCACCACTAGGGGGAGCTCCCTGTATACAGAGATACATGATAAATCCTGTCTGCAGTCACCACTAGGGGGAGCTCCCTGTATACAGAGATACATGATAAGATCCTGTCTGCAGCCACCACTAGGGGGAGCTCCCTGTATACAGAGATACATGATAAGATCCTGTCTGCAGCCACCACTAGGGGGAGCTCCCTGTATACAGAGATACATGATAAGATCCTGTCTGCAGTCACCACTAGGGGGAGCTCCCTGTATAGAGAGATACATATAAGATCCTGTCTGCAGCACCACTAGGGGGAGCTCCTGTATACAGAGATACATGATAAGATCTGTCTGCAGTCACCACTAGGGGGAGCTCCCTGTATACAGAGATACATAAGATCCTGTCTGCAGCCACCACTAGGGGGAGCTCCCTGTATACAGAGATACATGATAAGATCCTGTCTGCAGCCACCACTAGGGGGAGCTCCCTGTATACAGAGATACATGATAAGATCCTGTCTGCAGCCACCACTAGGGGAGCTCCCTGTATACAGAGATACATGATAAGATCCTGTCTGCAGCACCACTAGGGGGAGCTCCCTGTATACAGAGATACATGATAAGATCCTGTCTGCAGCCACCACTAGGGGAGCTCCCTGTATACAGAGATACATGATAAGATCCTGTCTGCAGTCACCACTAGGGGGAGCTCCCTGTATACAGAGATACATGATAAGATCCTGTCTGCAGCCACCACTAGGGGGAGCTCCCTGTATAGAGATACTGATAAGATCCTGTCTGCAGCCACCACTAGGGGAGCTCCCTGTATACAGAGATACATGATAAGATCCTGTCTGCAGCCACCACTAGGGGAGCTCCCTGTATACAGAGATACATGATAAGATCCTGTCTGCAGCCACCACTAGGGGAGCTCCCTGTATACAGAGATACATGATAACATCCTGTCTGCAGCCACCACTAGGGGAGCTCCCTGTATACAGAGATACATGATAACATCCTGTCTGCAGCCACCACTAGGGGGAGCTCCCTGTATACAGAGATACATGATAAGATTCTGTCTGCAGCCACCATAGTGGGAGTCCATGTATATACAAGAATAATGATAAGATCATGCTCAGCACCACTATGTGGTAGCTCCCTGTAATATACAGATGATATATGATAGAATTCTGTCTGCAGCCACCACTAGGGGTAGCTCCCTGTATAAGTATTACATATAGATCCTGCTGCAGCATCATGGGAGCTCCTGTATAAGAATACATGATAAATCCTGTTGCAGTCACCACTAGGGTGAGCTCCCTGTATACAGGATCATTGATAATCTTTGGTTGCAGTCACCACTAGGGAGCTGTATATCAGAGTACTATAATCCTGTCTGCAGCCCACTGGGAGCTCCTGTATACAGAATACATAAGATCCTGTCTGCAGCAATAGGGCGGAGCCGGTATATACGATGATTACATCTGTCTGATGCCACACGGGGATATGTTAATGTGTATACATCTCTGTTAATGTCTTCAGTAAACTCTTCAGCTCCCCCGATGGTGGATATGTTATATTTTTTTATTTCATACCATATTTTGAAGTTAATATATAGTATGATAACATAATAAACTATTATTTCATTTTGTATTCTGTTTTACAGTAAATATTACGATATTACCATAATGTGATGATATTTTGTTACTTTTTTGCTCTTTGATAATCCATTTAATTGTTATTTGACATTATACTTATTCTATCTTTGCCCTTTTATGTTGTGTGACACATATTATTATATGATATTCTGATTGTATCATTTCTATGTTCTCTTGTATTGTTACACATTGTACATCACACATATACGATGGTGTTGCGGTATTTTACGCCGTTGTATATATTCTGATCTGTGTAATAGACGGTATCTTATGTGCAGGTTGCACTTGATGGCGGCTCAGGTATTAGCAGAATACGTGAACGTCACGTAGAGGAGCCGGAGACGGATACATATAATATTCATGTGTCGTGATCCAGCAGCCGGGGGTCTGGGGAAGAAATCCGTAATTGATGGCGTGTAACCGCTGGTGTCCCTCGCACTTCCTGCACCCGGGGGGACGCAGCAGACGCGGCTTACATGGGGGTCAGCTGATACGTCAGCGCCTGTGATGGATCCGCGAGCCCTGATATTACTGACTCTTCCTTACAGAGGCGCCAGTAATTAAGAGATGAATAACGATCAGAGTCAATTATTAATGAAGCACCGGATCCCGAACGCTGGAAATATTGGATCAATGTTGTGCGACTTATATTGTAATTCACCGGGCGGTGAAGACAGAGCGATGACTCGCCTCCATCATCCATCATCAACACTGCAAAAGTCATTGCACGAGTCGATTAGACTTTCCTCTGGGGCAGAGACAGGCGGTATTAGTTTTGTGAGACCTGTAAGATTGCACAGGGAGCATCCCCGCCCCTACTGATCGGGACACCACATGTGGCCTGGTATCGGTGGCTTGTCATCACGATGCATCTTGGCAATTTATTTTCGTTGTTTATGAGGCTATTTAATATCGTGGTATTAGTTGTGCACTATGTGACAGTATTATTTGGTCACTATTATATGGTATGGTTTGTGCTGTATATGGTGGTATTATGGCGGTATTGTTTGGTCACTACAAGGTGGTATTATTCAGGTCACTATAAGGTGGTATTATTTGGTTAATATATGGTAGCATTATTTGTGCACGCTATGGCAGTATTATTCGTGCACTGTATGCTGGTATTATTTAGTTATTATTACTAAGGAGTAATCAGACCCTTCTTCTCCATCCTAAGGAGTAATCAGACCCTTCTCCTCCGTCTAAGGAGTAATCAGACCCTTCTCCTCCGTCCTAAGGAGTAATCAGACCCTTCTCCTCCGTCCTAAGGAGTAATCAGACCCTTCTCCTCCATCCTAAGGAGTAATCAGACCCTTCTCCTCCGTCCTAAGAAGTAATCAGACCCTTCTCCTCCGTCCTAAGGAGTAATCAGACCCTTCTCCTCCGTCCTAAGGAGTAATCAGACCCTTCTCCTCCGTCCTAAGGAGTAATCAGACCCTTCTCCTCCGTCCTAAGGAGTAATCAGACCCTTCTCCTCCATCCTAAGGAGTAATCAGACCCTTCTCTTCTGTCCTAAAGGGTAATCAGACCCTTCTCCTCCGTCCTAAGGAGTAATCAGACCCTTCTCCGTCCTAAAGGGTAATCAGACCCTTCCCCTCCGTCCAAAGGAGTTATCAGACCTTTCTCCTCCGTCCTAAGGGGTAAACAGACCCTTCTCCTCTGTCCTAAGGAGTAATCAGACCCTTCTACTCCGTCCTAAGGAGTAATCAGACCTTTCTCCTCCATCCTAAGAAGTAATCAGACCCTTCTCTTCCGTCCTAAGGAGTAATCAGACCCTTCTCCTCCGTCCTATGGAGTAATCAGACCCTTCTCCTCCGTCCTAAGGAGTAATCAGACCCTTCTCTCCGTCCAAGGAGTAATCAACCCTCTCTCCTCTAAGAGTACATCCTCTTCTCCTCATCCCAAGGAGTAACCCTTCTCCGTCCTAAAAGTAATCGACCCTTCATTACACTCCTCCTCCATCTAAGGAGTAATCAACCCTTCTCCTCCTCCTAAGGAGTAATCAGACCCTTCTCCTCCTAAGAGTAATCAGACCCTTTCTTCCTCCTAGGTAATCGACCCTCCTTCCTCCTAAGGAGTAATCAGACCCTTCTCCTCCATCCTAAGGAGTTAATCAGACCTTCTCTCCTCCTAAGGAGTAATCAGACCCTTCTCTCCGTCCTAAGGAGTTATCAGACCCTTCTCCTCTCCTAAGAGTAATCGACCCTTCTCCTCATTCCTAAGGAGTAATCAGACCCTTTCTCCGTCCTTAGGAGTATCAGACCCTTCTCCTCTGTCCTAAGGAATAATCAGACCTTTCCTCCGTCCTAGAGTATCAGACCTTCCCTCTAAGGGTATCAGACCTTTCTCCGTCCTAAGGAATCAACCCTTCCTCCTCCTAAGAGTAATCAGACCCTTCCTCCTCTAGATAATCAGACCTTCTCCTCTCCTAAGAGTAATCAGACCCTTCCTCTCCTAAGGATATCAGACCTTCCTTCCTAGATAATCAGACCTTCTCTCCTCCTAGATAATCAGACCTTCTCCGTCCTAAGGATAATACCTTCTCCCTCTAAGGAGTATCAACCCTTCTCCTCTCCAAGATATAGACCTTCTCTCCTCCTAAGTAATCAGACCCTTCCCGTCCTAGGATATCAACCCTTCTCCGTCTAAGGTAATCAACCCTTCCTCCTCCAAGATATCAGACCTCTCTCCTAGGTACAGACCTCTCTTCCTAAGGATAATCAACCTTCCTCCGTCCAAGGATAATCAGACCTTCTCCTCCTCCTAAGAGTAATAACCTCTCTCGTCCTAAGAGTAATCAGACCTTCTCCTCCGTCCAAGGAGTAACAGACCCTTCTCCTCCTCCTAAGAGTATCAGACCCTTCTCCTCTCCTAAGGAGTAATCAGACCCTTCTCCTCTCCAAGAGTAATCAGACCCTTCTCCTCCGTCCTAAGAGTAACAGACCCTTCTCCTCTCATCCTTCAAGAGTAACAGACCTTTCCTCTATCCTAAGGATAATCAACCCTTCCCTTTCTCCATCCTAAGGAGTAATCAGACCCTTCTCTCCTCCTAGAGTAATCAGACCTTCTCTCCATCCTAAGAGTAATCGACCCTCCCCTCCTAAGGAATAATCAGACCCTTCTCCTCCTCCTAGGAGTAATCAGACCTTCTCTCCTCCTAAGAGTATCAACCTCTCCTCCTCCTAAGATAATCAGACCCTCTCCTCGTCCTAAGAGTAATACCTTCTCCTCCTAGAGTATCAGACCCTTCTCCTCCTCCTAAGGAGTAATCAACCCTTCTCCTCTCCTAAGGATAATCAGACCCTTCTCCTCTCCTAAGTAATCAGACCCTTCTCCTCCTAGGAGTATCAGACCTTCTCTCCTCCTAAGAGTATCAGACCCTTCTCCTCCGATCCTCCATCCTAAGAGTAATCAGACCCTTCTCTCCTCCTAGAGTAATCAACCCTTCTCCTCCTCCTAGGAGTAATCAACCCTTCTCCTCCGTCCTAAGATAATCAGACCCTTCTCCTCCTCCTAAGATAATCAGACCTTTCCTCCTCCTAGAGTACAACCCTTCTCTCCGTCCTAAGATAATCAGACCCTTCTCCTCCATCCTAAGAGTAATCAACCCTTCTCCCTCCTAAGAGTAATCAGACCCTTCTCTCCTCCTAAGAGTAATCAGACCTTCCTCTCCAAGGAGTATCAACCCTTCTCCGTCCTAAGAGTAATCAGACCCTTCTCCTCCTCCTAGAGTAATCAGACCCTTCTCCTCCTCCTAGGAGTAACAGACCCTTCTTCCTCCTAGGATAATCAGACCCTTCTCCTCCGTCCAGTATCACCTCTCCTCTCCTAAGATAATCAACCCTTCCTCCGTCCTAAGATATCAACCTTCTCCTCCTCCAGATACACCTTCTCCTCCAAGATATCAACCCTTCTCCTCCATCCTAAGGAGTAATCAACCTTCTCCTCATCCTAAGGATATCAGACCTTCTCTCCGTCCTAAGAGTAATCAGACCTTTCTCATCTAGGAGTAATCACCTTCCTCTCTAAGGAGTAATCGACCCTTCTCCTCTCCTAAGAATCAACCTTCTCTCTCCTAGGAGTAATCAACCCTTCCCTCCATCCAAGATAATCAGACCCTTCTCCTCTCCTAAGATAATCAGACCCTCTCTCCATCCTAAGAGTAATCAGACCCTTTCCTCTAGGAGTAATCAACCCTTCTCCTCCTCCTAGATATCAACCCTTCTCCTCGTCCTAAGATAATCAGACCCTTCTCCTCCTAGAGTAATCGACCCTTCTCCTCTTGATATCAACCCTTCTCTCCGTCCAAGGAGTATCAACCTTCTCCTCCGCCTCCTAAGGGTATCAGACCCTTTCCTCTCCTAGAGTAATCAGACCTTCTCCTCCGTCCTAGAGTATCAGACCCTTCTCCTCATCCTAAGAGTAATCAACCCTTCTCCTCTCCAGAAATCAACCCTTCTCTCCTCCAAGAGTAATCAACCTTCTCTTCCGTCCTAAGAGTAATCAGACCTCTCTCCTCCTAAGAGTATCAACCTTCTCCTCGTCCTAAGATATCAGACCCTTTCCCCATCCTAAGAGTAATCAGACCCTTCTCCCCTAGGGTATCAGACCCTTCTCCTCGTCCTAAGGATAATCAACCCTTCTCCCTAGTAATCAGACCCTCCTCTCCTCCTAAGTAATCAGACCCTTCTCCTCGCTAAGAGTAATCAGACCCTTCTCTCCGTCCAAGGATAACACCTTCTCTCCCCAGAAACAACCTTCTCTCGTCCTAGTAATCAGACCCTTCCTCCCAAGTACAGCCTTCTCCCCTCCTAAGATACACCTTCTCTCTCCAAGATAATCCCCCTCCTAGATATACCTTTCTCCTAAGGATATAGACCCTTCTCCGTCTAGTAATCGACCCTTTCCCTCAGTATCAACTTCTCCTCCTCTAGAAATAACTTCCCCCTCAAGAGTATCAGACTCTCTCGCAGTACAACCTTTCATCTAGGTAATCAGACCTTCCTCCAGAGTAACGACCCTTCTCTCCTCTAGGTACAACCCTTCTCTCTCTAAGAATCACTCTCCTCCCAAGATATCAACCCTTCTCCGTCCAAGAATCAACCTTCTCCTCCATCCTAAGGAGTAATCAGACCCTTCTCCTCCATCCTAAGGAGTAATCAGACCCTTCTCTTCCGTCCTAAGGAGTTATCAGACCTTCTACTCCGTGATTAGGAGTAATCTGACCATTCTCCCTCTGTCCTAAGGAGTAATCAGACCCTTCTACTCCGTCCTTAGGAGTAATCTGACCCTTCTCCTCTGTCCTAAGGAATAATCAGACCCTTCTCCTCCGTCCTAAGGAGTAATCAGACGCTTCTCCTCCGTCCTAAGGAGTAATCAGACCCTTCTCCTCCGTCCTAAGGGTAATCAGACCCTTTCCTCCATCCTAAGGAGTAATCAGACCCTTCTCTTCCGTCCTAAAGAGTAATCAGACCCTTCTCCTCCATCCTAAGAGTAATCAGACCCTTCTCCTCATCCTAAGGAGTAATCAGACCCTTCTCTTCCGTCCTAAGGAGTAATCAGACCTTCTCTTCCGTCCTACGAGTAATCAGACCCTTCTCCTCCGTCCTAAGGAGTAATCAGACCCTTCTCCTCCGTCCTAAGGAGTAATCAGACCCTTCTCCTCCATCCTAAGGAGTAATCAGACCCTTCTCTTCCGTCCTAAAGGGTAATCAGACCCTTCTCCTCCGTCCTAAGGAGTAATCAGACCCTTCTCCGTCCTAAAGGGTAATCAGACCCTTCCCTCCGTCCAAAGGAGTTATCAGACCTTTCTCCTCCGTCCTAAGGGTAATCAGACCCTTCTCCTCTGTCCTAAGAGTAATCAGACCCTTCTACTCCGTCCTAAGGAGTAATCAGACCTTTCTCCTCCATCCTAAGAAGTAATCAGACCCTTCTCTTCCGTCCTAAGGAGTAATCAGACCCTTCTCCTCCGTCCTAAGGGGTAATCAGACCCTTCTCCTCCGTCCTAAGGAGTAATCAGACCCTTCTCCTCCGTCCTAAGGAGTATCAGACCCTTCTCCTCCGTCCTAAGGAGTAATCAGACCCTTCTCCTCCATCCAAGAGTAAACAGACCCTTCTCCTCCGTCCTAAAGAGTAATCAGACCCTTCTCCTCCGTCCTCCATCCTAAGGAGTAATCAGACCCTTCTCCTCCTCCTCCATCCTAAGGAGTAATCAGACCCTTCTTCCATCCTAAGGAGTAATCAGACCCTTCTCCGTTCCATCCTAAGGAGTAATCAGACCCTTATCCTCCATCCTAAGGAGTAATCAGACCCTTCTCCCCCGTCCTAAAGAGTAATCAGACCCTTCTCCTCCATCCTAAGGAGTAATCAGACCCTTCTCCTCCATCCTAAGGAGTAATCAGACCCTTCTCTCCGTCCTAAGGAGTAATCAGACCCTTCTCCTCCGTCCTAAGAGTAATCAGACCCTTCTCCTCCGTCCTAAGGAGTAATCAGACCCTTCTCCTCCGTCCTAAGGATAATCAGACCCTTCTCCTCCATCCTAAGGAGTAATCAGACCCTTCTCTTCCGTCCTAAGGGTAATCAGACCCTTCTCCTCCGTCCTAAGGAGTAATCAGACCCTTCTCTCCTCTCCTCCTAAGGAGTAATCAGACCCTTCTCCTCCTCTAAGGAGTTATCAGACCCTTTCCTCGTCCTTAGGAGTAATCAGACCCTTCTCCTCCATCCTAAGGAGTAATCAGACCCTTCTCCTTCATTCCTAAGGAGTAATCAGACCCTTCTCTCCGTCCTAAAGAGTAATCAGACCCTTCTCTTCCGTCCTAAAGAGTAATCAGACCCTTCTCCTCCATCCTAAGGAGTAATCAGACCCTTCTCCTCCATCCTAAGGATAATCAGACCCTTCTCTTCCGTCCTAAGGAGTAATCAGACCCTTTCCTCCTCCTAAGGAGTAATCAGACCCTTCTCCTCTCCTATGGAGTAATCAGACCCTTCTCTTCCTCCTAAAGAGTAATCAGACTCTTCTCTTCCGTCCTAAAGGGTAATCAGACCCTTCTCCTCCGTCCTAAAGAGTAATCAGACCCTTCTCCTCCATCCTAAGGAGTAATCAGACCCTTCTCCTCCGTCCTTAGGAGTAATCAGACCCTTCTCCTCCGTCCCATCACCTACATTACAATTTTTGTACGGGAGCAGAGCAGAATCAGCCTCCGCTCCTCCTGACAACGTGTGTAGAAATGCAGGATTCACAATGGCGCCTCGGGCGTTGTTAGCTCATTAGCCCGGAACAGAGCTGACAAGTTGTCTACTGATAACAGATGTATGGAAATAGTATTATCACTGTTGCCATAAAAATACCTGAGCAATGGAGGCGGAGGGGAAATGTCTGACCTGGAGGATTCTGCCGAGCCCGAAATCCCACAATATTACCATGACATGGTGCCAAAACAGCGCATTAAAATGCTGAAATAATGCCAGTGTACGACACAGAAATAATACTATTATATGGTGTCAAAATAACAGCGTCATACAATGCCTGCATAATAACAGTATATGATGCAGAAATAATACTAATATACAGCATCGAAGCAGGAAGAACACGTGGGAGAGAAAAACATTTCTGCTGTACTGCATGCAAATAATGGTGTCATTCAGCATGGTGGTTCAGTGGTTAGCACACTGACTCAGTGGTTAGCACACTGGCTCAGTGGTTGGCATACTGGCTCAGTGGTTAGCACACTGGCTCATTGGTTAGCACACTTGCTCACTGGTTAGCACAGTGGCTCAGTGGTTAACATACTTTGTCAGTGGTTAGCACACTGGCTCAGTGGTTAGCACAGTGGTTCAGTGGTTAGCACACTGGCTCAGTGGTTAGCATACTGGCTCAGTTGTTAGCACAATGGTTCAGTGGTTAGCTCGCTGGTTCAGTGATTAGCACACTGGCTCAGTGGTTGCATACTGGCTCAGTGGTTAGCACACTGGCTCAGCGGTTAGCAGACTGGTTCAGTGGTTAGCACACTGGCTCAGTGGTTATCATACTGGCTCAGGTGTTAGCACACTGGTTCAGTGGTTAGCTCGCTGGTTCAGTGGTTAGCACGTGGCTCAGTGGTTAGCACACTTGCTCAGTATTAGCACACTAGCTCAGTGGTTAGTACACTGGCTCAGTGGTTAGTTAGCTGGTTCAGTGGTTAGTTAGCTGGTTCAGTGGTTAGCACACTGTCTCGATGGTTAGCATGCTGGCTCAGACGTTAGTTCACTGGTACAGTGGTTAGTTCACTGGTTCAGTGGTAAGCACACTGGCTCAGTGGTTAGCACACTTGCTCAGTAGTTAGCACACTAGTTCAGTGGTTAGTACACTGGCTCAGTGGTTAGTTAGCTGGTTCAGCGGTTAGCACACTGTCTCGATGGTTAGCATGCTGTCTCAGACGTTAGTTCACTGGTTCAGTGGTAAGCACACTGGCTCAGTGGTTAGTTAGCTGGTTCAGTGGTTAGCACACTGGCTCAGTGGTTAGTTAGCTGGTTCAGTGGTTAGCACACTGGCTCAATAGTTAGCATGCTGGCTCAGACGTTAGTTCGCTGGTTCAGTGGTTAGTTCACTGGTTCAGTGGTAAGCACACTGGCTCAGTGGTTAGTTAGCTGGTTCAGTGGTTAGCACACTGGCTTGATGGTTAGCATGCTGGCTCAGACGTTAGTTCGCTGGTTCAGTGGTTAGTTCACCGGTTCAGTGGTAAGCACACTGGCTCAGTGGTTAGCACTGTTGCCTAGCAGCGCTGAGTTCAATTCCCACCAAAGACGACATCTGCAAGGAGTTTGCGTGGTTTTCCTCCGGGTTCTCTGGTTTCCACTCCAAAGACTGGTAGGGAATCTAGATTGTCCCGATGGGGACAGAGATGATGTCTGTACAGCGCTGCTGAATATGAGGGCGCTATATAAGCAAGTAAAGCAGTGCTACATACTGTCTAAACACAACTCCAAAGTGAATGGGAACAATAGTGTTACATAGTGTCCAAAACATAACGTATAGGGCCAGGTGCTATCAGTACACAGGGCGGCCATTTATATGGAGACACCTAAATAAAATGGGAATGGTTGGTGATATCAGCTTCCTGTTTGTGGCACATTAGTATATGGGAGGGGGAAAACTTTTCAAGATGGGTGGTGACCATGGCCATGGCCATTTTGGATCCAACTTTATAAATGGCCCACCCAGGTGTATCCGTATAAATGGCCCACCCTGTATAATGCATAAAACAATGCATTACGTCTGACCGCACGCCGGCTTTAATGAAGAATTCATTACGGGGTGAATGACACAATAAATTTGGCGCATCTTCTCGCTGGCGGGCTCCTCACCCATCGTGGACTGGAGTAATAATTCTGGTTTATAAATCGTGGCCAGTGTTGGATGCAGGTGACGGGTAGTAGTCCTGCTGCAGCTTTGCCCGTTTCATCAGAACTTTTACGCAACTGCACATTCTGCAAACATGTTGACGCTTTGATATAAAGCGTTTTATGCCAGTTTTCTGGTGTAAAAGCTTTGGTAAATTGGGGCCAAAATGCCTAAATAATAGTGACATACAATGCCCAAACAGAATATCAAGGAGAAGCAAGAGTGCCAAATAATAATACCACCACACGGTGCTACATGATAAATAATACTACAGTGTACAAATAAAAGTGTCATACAGTATACTTGTCAAAACACCAAGAAGAGACAAAATAATATTACTATACAGTCTGCAAATAATACCATAATAGCACTATACCAACATATAGTGAAATGATGGTGCATAAATAATATCGTTAGACAGTGCCTAAATAAAATTGCTAAACAGTGCGGAAATGATACCGGTAGACAGTGTTTAAATAATATACCTAACCAAGGACTAAATAATACTGCTAGTCAGTACGTAAATAATACCATTAATCAGTGCCTGAATAATACTGCTAAACAGTATCTAAATGAAACCGCTAGAGTGCCTAAATAATGCTTATAATCACTGCCTAAATAATCCTGCTTGACAATGTCTTACAAGTACTGTTAGCCTAAATAATACCGCTACACACTGCCTAAATAATACTGCAAAATAGTGTCTAAATAATATTGCTACACAGTGCATAAATAACACAGCTAGACAATATCTTCATATTACCGATAGACACTGCCGTAATAATACCGCCTGACAATGTGTTAATAATACTGCTAGTTAGTGAACAAATAATATTGCTAGACAGTATTGAATATTACTGCTAGACAGTTCGTGAATAATACTGCTAGACAGTGCATAAATATTACTGCTAGACAATGTCTTAATAATACTGTTAATCAGTGCCTTAATCAGGAGTGAAGAATTTTTTTCTTCGTGGGGGCATTTGG
This sequence comes from Oophaga sylvatica, assembly GCA_033576555.1. NCBI lineage: Eukaryota > Metazoa > Chordata > Amphibia > Anura > Dendrobatidae > Oophaga > Oophaga sylvatica. Next base: position 71,391 of record JARQOD010001358.1, read on the forward strand.
ATATTTATCCATCATTCGGGGGTCATACAAATTTGCGTAGGTCTGGAGCACAGTGGACTCTTTGCGATGATAAGAACTTGCATCAGTAAGTTATACCAAGCACCAATATATATTACACTGCAGGTCTCCTCACAGGGTGACATTCATCACTGCTCACATTACATTTGTAGATCTCAAGCAGTGAGGGGACTACTGTATATACATCACATTGGAGATACTGAGACTGCTGTATACAATTACATAGGAGACACTGAGAGTGCTGTATATGCATCACATAGGAGACACCAAGACTGCTGTATATATCACATAGGTGACACAGAGACTGCTGTATACACAGTACATCACATAGGAGACTTTGAGACTGCTGTATATACATCCCATAGCAAACTGAGACTGCTGATATACATCATATAGGAGACAGACTTCTGTATATACACATCATGTAGGAGACACAGACTGCTGTATATACACATCACATAGGAGACACCGAGACTACTGTCGATACATCATATAGGGGACCCTGAGACTGCTCTATACACATCACATAGGAGACACCGAGACTGCTGTATATACATCACATGGAGACACTGAGACTGCTATATATACATCACATAGGAGATACAGACTGTTGTGTATATATATCACATTGTAGACACCAAGACGGCTGTATATATATCACATATGAGACACAAAAACTGCTGTATATGCATCATATGGAAGACACCAAGACTGCTATATACACGTATCACATAGGAAACACCGAGACTGCTCTATATACATCACATAGGAGAGATCTAGACTGCTGTATAAACCGTATTTTTCGGACTATAAGACGCACTTTTTTCCTCCATGGAATGGGGAGAATATTTATTTCTCTTAAGTATCGGCACACTGTGACCTCCGACAGCAGCAGGAAGGCTCCGGCTGACATTGTGCTCGCTAGAGAGGAATGAATACTCACTGCTTTGCGCGCACAGAGTCCCAGCGTGCAGAGTATTGAGTATTCCGGCAGCTACCCTTCGGCTTGCAAGCAGCGAATGACGTCCATGCCATGCGCTCCTTACAACCATTAAGCAGCTGCTGGCATCGGAGCAGGACGCCGCAAGGGAGTGCCGGGAAGGTAAGTGTAATGGTTTGTTTTTTTTAATGTTTTCTGATGGGTCCATGCATACCAGGATGGGGGTGGGGGCCAATCTTACCAGGCTAAGGATGGGACCATGCATAACAAGGATGGGGGCCAATCATACCAGGATAAGGATGAACCATGCATGCCAGGACTGGGATGGGGACCAATCATACCAAAATAAGGATGAACCATGCATACCAGGACTGGGATGGGGACCAATCATACCAATATAAGGATGAACCATGCATACCAGGACTGGGATGGGGACCAATCATACCAATATAAGGATGAACCATGCATACCAGGACTGGGATGGGGACCAATCATACCAGGATAAGGATGAACCATGCATACCAGGACTGGGATGGGGACCAATCATACCAATATAAGGATAGGACCATGCATACCAGGACCAGGACGGGGGCAAATCATACCGGGTTAAGGATGAGACCATGCATACCAGGATCGGGAGCAAATCATACCGGGTTAAGGATGGGGCCATGCATAACAGGGATGGGGACCAATCATACCAAAATAAGAATGAACCATGCATACCAGGACTGGGATGGGGACCAATCATACCAAAATAAGGATGAACCATGCATACCAGGACTGGGATGGGGACCAATCATACCAATATAAGGATGAACCATGCATACCAGGACTGGGATGGGGACCAATCATACCAGGATAAGGATGAACCATGCATACCAGGACTGGGATGGGGACCAATCATACCAATATAAGGATAGGACCATGCATACCAGGACCAGGACGGGGGCAAATCATACCGGGTTAAGGATGAGACCATGCATACCAGGATCGGGAGCAAATCATACCGGGTTAAGGATGGGGCCATGCATACCAGGACCGGGACTGGGGCAAATCATACCGGGTTAAGGATGGGGCCATGCATATCAGGAAAGGAATGGGGCCATGTATACTAGGACGAGATGAGGGCCCTGCATACCAGGATAGGGATGAGGGCGATCATTCCTGCCAGGATAGGGATGAGGATGACCATTCCTACCAGTATAGGGATGAGGGGGCCATGCCTACCAGGGTAGAGATAAGGGGGGCATGCTTACTAGGCTAGGGATGAGGAGGCATGCATACCAGGATGGGGATGAGGGCCATGCAAATCAGGATAGGGATGAAGGAGCCATGCATTCCAGGATAAGGATGAGGGAGCCATGTATACCAAGATAGGAATGAGGGGGCCATGCATATGAGGGTAGAAATGAGGGGCCCTGCATACGAGGGTAGGGATGAGGGAGCCATGCATACCAGGATAGGGATGAGGGGGCCATGCATATGAGGGTAGAAATGAGGGGGCCCTGCATACGAGGGTAGGGATGAGGGGGCATGCATACGAGGGTAGGGATGAGGGGGCCATGCATACCAGGATAGGGATGAGGAGCCATGCATACTAGGATAGGGATGATAGAGCCATGCATATGAGGGTAGGGATGACGGGGCTATGCATACCAGGATAGGGATGAGGGAGCCATGCATACCAGGGTAGGGATGAGGGAGCCATGCACACCAGGGTAGAGATAAGGGAGGCAATGCACATCAGGAAAAGGATGAGGGAGCCATGTATACCAAGATAGGAATGAGGGGGCCATGCATATGAGGGTAGAAATGAGGGAGCCTTGCATACAAGGATAGGGATGAGGGAGCCATGCATACCAGGATAGGGATGAGGGGGCCATGCATATGAGGGTAGAAATGAGGGGGCCCTGCATACGAGGGTAGGGATGAGGGGGCATGCATACGAGGGTAGGGATGAGGGGGCCATGCATACCAGGATAGGGATGAGGAGCCATGCATACTAGGATAGGGATGATAGAGCCATGCATATGAGGGTAGGGATGACGGGGCTATGCATACCAGATAGGGATGAGGGAGCCATGCATACCAGGGTAGGGATGAGGGAGCCATGCACACCAGGGTAGAGATAAGGGAGGCAATGCACATCAGGAAAAGGATGAGGGAGCCATGCACACCAGGGTAGGGATGAGGAAGCCATGCACACCAGGGTAGGGATGAGGGAGCCATGAATATGAGGGTAGGGATGGGGGGCCATGCATACCAGGATAGGGATGAGGGGGCCATACACACCAGGATAGGTATGAGGGGGCCATGCATACTAGGATAGGGATGGGTGGGGCCATGCACTCCAGGATAGGGATGAGGGGCCATACAAACCAGGATAGGTATGAGGGGGACATGCATACTAGGATGGGAATGAGGGGGGCCATGCACACCAGGATAGGGATGAGGGGGCCATGCACACCAGGATAGGGATGAGGGGGCCATGCACAACAGGGTAGAGATGAGGGAGGCAATGCACATCAGGAAAAGGATGAGGGAGCCATGCACACCAGGGTAGGGATGAGGAAGCCATGCACACCAGGGTAGGGATGAGGGAGCCATGAATATGAGGGTAGGGATGGGGGCCATGCATACCAGGATAGGGATGAGGGGGCCATACACACCAGGATAGGTATGAGGGGGCCATGCATACTAGGATAGGGATGGGTGGGGCCATGCACTCCAGGATAGGGATGAGGGGGCCATACAAACCAGGATAGGTATGAGGGGGACATGCATACTAGGATGGGAATGAGGGGGGCCATGCACACCAGGATAGGGATGAGGGGGCCATGCACAACAGGGTAGAGATGAGGGGCCATGCACAGCAGGGTAGGGATGAGGGTGGCCATGTACACCAGGATAGGGATGAGGGAGTCATGCACATCAGAGTAGGGATGAGGAAGCCATGCACACCAAAATAGGGATGAGGGAGCCATGCACACCAGGGTAGGGATGAGGGCGGCCATGCACACCAGGATAGGGATGAGGGGGCCATGCACACCAGGGTAGGGATGAGGGCAGCCATGCATACCAGGATAGGGATGACAGGGGTCATGCACACCAGGATAGGGATGAGGGCGGCCATGTATACCAGGTAGGGATGACAGGGGCCATGCATAGCAGGATAGGGATGAGGGGGCCATGTGTATCAGGATGGGGATGAGGGGGCCATGTCTATCAGGATGGGGATGAGGAGGCCATGCATACCAGGGTAGGTTATATTAAGTACAGAATTGACCACATTTTTTGCTTCAATTTTTTTTCCTCCTCTAAAACCTAGGTGCGTCTTATAGTCCGAAAAATCCGGTACATCACATAGGAGACACAGTATATAAATCATATAGGAGACACAGACTGCTGCCTATACTCATCACATAGGATACACTGAGACTGTTGTGTATACATCACAGAAGATATGGGGCTGCAGCACAGACATCAGAGCAGAGACTGGGCTGACGCTACTGACTGTTTCCATGGGACAGGAGAGCATCGCATGCTAACTCTGCCCACAACGTACGTCCTGACACTGGTACTTACCAGCGTGAGGACGTAATCTTCCATTGCATGAGCTGCATGTGTGTGCTCGCAGAGTTAAGAGAAATTAAAGGACCAGCAGCTGTCAAAATCCAGCAGTCGGCTCGAGCACCGCAGTCCCTGGGAATCTGCCCAGGGACTGGAGAAAGGGTTATTCCAGGCTATGAATGACCCGCGGGCCTGAGGTTCCCCACCCCTGGTAATACCACTAGGCAATGTCTTAGTATTACCGCTAGACACTGCATAAATATTACCGCTAGTCAGTGCCTAAATAACATAGCGGTAGACAATGTCTAATAATCCCGCTCGTCAGTGCCTTTTTTAGGAATCTGTTATTGAATATTTCATGTGATCACCTGTAGACGGTGCGGGCGGTGTAATACATCACACGTTGTATTTTTACTCCAACCAGTTTAAATCCTAAGTCCTCCCCTGCAGCCGCCCCTCTTATCCCCTCTATGATCACTCAGCAAAACAGTGAGTGCAGCTTTGGCTGTGAATAGAGGACGAGACCTGATGTAACACACTTATTGATGCCAGGTTTTCTCATCTAACATCTCATACGTTCTCTTTACCTCCTTCTCCTCAGATCTGCGGCTCTGATGCCACCCGGGTCGCTGTGCTAATGATAAGTGCGCTGGCGCAGCGATGCCAGCTTCTGACGCCATCTTTGCCAACCACACAAGTGTCTAATTGACGTTACTTGCATTTGGCACCGAGCTCCGATAGAGCCAGTCTGACTGATACGACTATCGCACGGGCTTTACACTACCCTCCTGGCACTGAGCTCGCCTGGCAGCTCTAGGATTGAGACTTGGCACCTCTTAAAGGGTTACATTATTTCCAGTGGAGATGATTTCCATAAAACACAATATTTCATGCGTGTGGATGGGCTGGCATCTGTGCGCCAACACGTTGGAGGTTTATTACCTAGTGCGGCATCAAAATGTCAAATCAGCTTCAATTAATGGTTATATGAGAGTGCGGATGTGTCTGTCCCCGAACATTAATCTCCTTATCGTTCACTTACCCAATGCCTCATCTTCAATTAGGTGTCAGCTAATCACCGCCTGTTACAACAAGCCAGCGAGATCCGAAGGCAAAAAACAAACACTGAGACCTATGGGGGGCGCACCGACCCCTGTCAGAGCTGACCCCTATAAAGGTGAATGTACTGCCATACCATTGGTTACATTATGTGGACTCCGTTACAACGGTAACTCCACCAGTTACTCCACCATCTTCAGCTCCACATCGCATCACGATGCTGTGAATGCTGCAGATATGTTATGCTGTATTGGCATGCCCCTTTAAGAGTGCGGCCTACACATTGACGGTAGGGAAGGTGGAGGGATGGTGGAGGGATGCATAGGTAACAGTTCAACAACTTTATCCACAGTAGGAAAAGAGTTTGTTTTTCAAGAGTTTTACAAGAAGCCATAGTTTGGTCAGTGGTAGTTACTATACAGCAGCTTGCTGGCAATCTCCTCAGCAGCACTTCCTGCACTCTACACTGTCTATGTCTCTCACAATGCAGTACAGCTCACACAGTGTTGAGCACAATTCTCCTACAGTCCACTCGAGGCTCCTCACTTGTTACTTAGCTCCTGCATCACAGCCCCTCATGCTCATGTATCAGAGCTTAGACTTCTCTGGTGCGACATTGCTCACAGTCAGAAATAAGCTTCTATGCTCCTTTTCGCTATGGCAAATTCCTCCCTTACAATGGCTACTGGCTAATCTTCAGACACACTCATCATATCACCCCAAGACTAATGCTCTCTGTTTCCCTCTGTGGATGCTATCCTTGCCCTTTTTCTGTAAAAGCAGGACTTTCTCTTGTAGGTCAGCTGCTCTATTCCCTAGCGGATAAAAACATCAATAGGCAGCACAGACTGGAGCACTTTACATGCTCTTTGGACCTTTTTATAGTGTGCCGTGCACCAAATCTAAGAAGTGTTACTCACCCCCACTTTCTAGCTAGCTATGATGCAAGCACTGTCTGTTGGTTTCCGCAGCTTCTTCCTCCTCTTCCTCTTTGCTCCGTCTATGAGCCTGACCTCTATATTCTCTGTTGTAGTGCTGCTGACCCCATGATGCCCGATGGCTCTGCCGTGTCACCAGCACAGTGCCTTACCTCTTAAGGACACAGTGCAATCACTTTGGTTCTTACCATGTATACTGAGAGGCTTCCTGACAAGTCCTATTTCTCCCTGAGGCATTTCTTACATATTTTGGATTGGTCCTATATTCAGCAGTCACTCACAGCACACGTCCGCGGTGTCACTAGACCTGTTGTACGGTTATTGTAGCATTCACATAGTAATGTAACAGAGATATACAGTATACAGCCGGTATGGACTGACCCCTGTACCATCTATTCTGATGTCTGAATAGATTTGGGGCCTGGTCTGGGGGCTGAGTTACGTTGTAATTGGAGGTGGGAACTCAGACTAACCTACTGGATCATGGCCCATGAGCTAGCTAAGAAATAGAGGATGGGTCCTGGACTCTGCACACAACTCCCCCCATCCATCCGCACATTTCTGAGCTCGTGTGATGGACACCTAAGTGCACAGATCGTTACAAATACTGCGTCCTGGAATGAGCTGTGTATCTGTGCATCCTGCTCATGACTAAACAGTTTTTAGCTATAAATAATGAAGGTTTCCATTCAATAACTGTAAGCAGAGATTTGGAAAACTGTGAGCAATCTATAGAGAAAGTATTTTGCAAATATTTTTTTTCATGACATAAAATCCTTTTAATCTTGACTATCTTGTTGCTCTTGCACAGGTGCTCTCTGCTGTCCGTGTGTGCTTCTTTACTAGGATAACACTTCCTGTCACTTTTCAGCGTGTGCTGTGTACACTGGGCACAGGATCAGCGGAAATCCAGGGGGCAGATAGGATCAAACTGTGGATGATCGGTAAAGGGGCAGCTCCCGCGTCCTCACACTCTCTGCACAGAAACTTCTTCACATGTCACAGAGCATGCTCACAACGCTCTCCTGCGCGGGGGTCCTCTGCTGTCTGCATGCTCACAACGCTCTCCTGCGCGGGGGTCCTCTGCTGTCTGCATGCTCACAATGCTCTCCTGTGCGGGGGTCCTCTGCTGTCTGCATGCTCACAACGCTCTCCTGCGCGGGGGTCCTCTGCTGTCTGCATGCTCACAACGCTCTCCTGCGCGGGGGTCCTCTGCTGTCTGCATGCTCACAATGCTCTCCTGTGCGGGGGTCCTCTGCTGTCTGCATGCTCACAACGCTCTCCTGTGCAGGGGTCCTCTGCTGTCTGCATGCTCACAACGCTCTCCTGCGCGGGGGTCCTCTGCTGTCTGCATGCTCACAACGCTCTCCTGTGCAGGGGTCCTCTGCTGTCTGCATGCTCACAACGCTCTCCTGTGCGGGGGTCCTCTGCTGTCTGCATGCTCACAACGCTCTCCTGCGCGGGGGTCCTCTGCTGTCTGCATGCTCACAACGCTCTCCTGTGCAGGGGTCCTCTGCTGTCTGCATGCTCACAACGCTCTCCTGTGCGGGGGTCCTCTGCTGTCTGCATGCTCACAACGCTCTCCTGTGCAGGGGTCCTCTGCTGTCTGCATGCTCACAACGCTCTCCTGCGCGGGGGTCCTCTGCTGTCTGCATGCTCACAACGCTCTCCTGTGCAGGGGTCCTCTGCTGTCTGCATGCTCACAACGCTCTCCTGCGCGGGGGTCCTCTGCTGTCTGCATGCTCACAACGCTCTCCTGTGCAGGGGTCCTCTGCTGTCTGCATGCTCACAACGCTCTCCTGTGCGGGGGTCCTCTGCTGTCTGCATGCTCACAACGCTCTCCTGCGCGGGGGTCCTCTGCTGTCTGCATGCTCACAACGCTCTCCTGTGCGGGGGTCCTCTGCTGTCTGCATGCTCACAACGCTCTCCTGTGCAGGGGTCCTCTGCTGTCTGCATGCTCACAACGCTCTCCTGCGCGGGGGTCCTCTGCTGTCTGCATGCTCACAACGCTCTCCTGTGCAGGGGTCCTCTGCTGTCTGCATGCTCACAACGCTCTCCTGTGCGGGGGTCCTCTGCTGTCTGCATGCTCACAACGCTCTCCTGCGCGGGGGTCCTCTGCTGTCTGCATGCTCACAACGCTCTCCTGCGCGGGGGTCCTCTGCTGTCTGCATGCTCACAACGCTCTCCTGCGCGGGGGTCCTCTGCTGTCTGCATGCTCACAACGCTCTCCTGTGCGGGGGTCCTCTGCTGTCTGCATGCTCACAACGCTCTCCTGTGCAGGGGTCCTCTGCTGTCTGCATGCTCACAACGCTCTCCTGCGCGGGGGTCCTCTGCTGTCTGCATGCTCACAACGCTCTCCTGTGCAGGGGTCCTCTGCTGTCTGCATGCTCACAACGCTCTCCTGCGCGGGGGTACTCTGCTGTCTGCATGCTCACAACGCTCTCCTGTGCAGGGGTCCTCTGCTGTCTGCATGCTCACAACGCTCTCCTGTGCAGGGGTCCTCTGCTGTCTGTCTGCATGCTCACAACGCTCTCCTGTGTAGGGGTCCTCTGCTGTCTGCATGCTCACAACGCTCTCCTGTGCGGGGGTCCTTTGCTGTCTGTCTGCATGCTCACAACGCTCTCCTGCGCGGGGGTCCTCTGCTGTCTGCATGCTCACAATGCTCTCCTGTGCGGGGGTCCTCTGCTGTCTGCATGCTCACAACGCTCTCCTGCGCGGGGTCCTCTGCTGTCTGCATGCTCACAACGCTCTCCTGCGCGGGGGTCCTCTGCTGTCTGCATGCTCACAATGCTCTCCTGTGCGGGGGTCCTCTGCTGTCTGCATGCTCACAACGCTCTCCTGTGCAGGGGTCCTCTGCTGTCTGCATGCTCACAACGCTCTCCTGCGCGGGGGTCCTCTGCTGTCTGCATGCTCACAACGCTCTCCTGTGCAGGGGTCCTCTGCTGTCTGCATGCTCACAACGCTCTCCTGTGCGGGGGTCCTCTGCTGTCTGCATGCTCACAACGCTCTCCTGCGCGGGGGTCCTCTGCTGTCTGCATGCTCACAACGCTCTCCTGTGCAGGGGTCCTCTGCTGTCTGCATGCTCACAACGCTCTCCTGTGCGGGGGTCCTCTGCTGTCTGCATGCTCACAACGCTCTCCTGTGCAGGGGTCCTCTGCTGTCTGCATGCTCACAACGCTCTCCTGCGCGGGGGTCCTCTGCTGTCTGCATGCTCACAACGCTCTCCTGTGCAGGGGTCCTCTGCTGTCTGCATGCTCACAACGCTCTCCTGCGCGGGGGTCCTCTGCTGTCTGCATGCTCACAACGCTCTCCTGTGCAGGGGTCCTCTGCTGTCTGCATGCTCACAACGCTCTCCTGTGCGGGGATCCTCTGCTGTCTGCATGCTCACAACGCTCTCCTGCGCGGGGGTCCTCTGCTGTCTGCATGCTCACAACGCTCTCCTGCGCGGGGGTCCTCTGCTGTCTGCATGCTCACAACGCTCTCCTGCGCGGGGGTCCTCTGCTGTCTGCATGCTCACAACGCTCTCCTGTGCGGGGGTCCTCTGCTGTCTGCATGCTCACAACGCTCTCCTGTGCAGGGGTCCTCTGCTGTCTGCATGCTCACAACGCTCTCCTGCGCGGGGTCCTCTGCTGTCTGCATGCTCACAACGCTCTCCTGTGCAGGGGTCCTCTGCTGTCTGCATGCTCACAACGCTCTCCTGCACGGGGGTCCTCTGCTGTCTGCATGCTCACAACGCTCTCCTGTGCAGGGGTCCTCTGCTGTCTGCATGCTCACAACGCTCTCCTGTGCAGGGGTCCTCTGCTGTCTGTCTGCATGCTCACAACGCTCTCCTGTGTGGGGTCCTCTGCTGTCTGCATGCTCACAACGCTCTCCTGTGCGGGGGTCCTTTGCTGTCTGTCTGCATGCTCACAACGCTCTCCTGTGCGGGGGTCCTCTGCTGTCTGCATGCTCACAACACTCTCCTGTGGGGGGTCCTCTGCTGTCTGTCGCATGCTCACAACGCTCTCCTGTGGGGGTCCTCTGCTGTCTGCATGCTCACAACGCTCTCCTGTGTAGGGGTCCTCTGCTGTCTGTCTGCATGCTCACAACGCTCTCCTGGCGGGGGTCCTCTGCTGTCTGCATGCTCACAACGCTCTCCTGCAGGGGTCCTCTGTCTGTCTGCATGCTCACAACGCTCTCCTGTGCAGGGGTCCTCTGCTGTCTGCATGCTCACAACGCTCTCCTGCTGGGGGTCCTCTGCTGTCTGTCTGCATGCTCACAACGCTCTCCTGTGAGGGGTCCTCTGCTGTCTGCATGCTCACAACGCTCTCCTGTGTAGGGGTCCTCTGCTGTCTGTCTGCATGCTCACAATGCTCTCCTGCGCGGGGTCCTCTGCTGTCCGCACGCTCACAACGCTCTCCTGCGCAGGGGTCCTCTGCTGTCTGTGTCTACCCATTGTGCTTAACCCTGTGCACACTGTGTATTCGTATATTCCGGACTCCCCTGGAATCCTGATGTTCGGCCTTTGCTCCGTATGATCTGCGATACATTGTGTCTCCTCCTTTGCGGTGGATCGATGTCATTCCTAGAGCGGCTGCAGATCCTGTGATATCGTGTGATACGAAGTCCTCAGCGCTGGGACATAAAAATGTCACATATATTCAGATAATGGCAAATAACATGAAGTTTCCATCACAAGAGGGACTAGAAGGCGAGAGGTTTTATTACATGCGGTTAAGAGCCTGGAGCTCCCCGGCCCGCACATCACCGACTCCGGCAATTACTGTCCAGCGACAGTCGCCACCTCTGCAGACAATCCTTCACCGAGCCTGAAAGTGACCCGACGATCGGCTCCGATCACTGCCGGCTTCCTCCCACACTCCAAAGACATCGATGATAATGACAGCGATGATGCTGTGTGCAAACTGTAAAGCGCTGCGTAATATGCTAGCGCTATATAAAAAAAGATTATTATTATTATCCTGTGTGTATTGCCTGCTTTCCATTTTGCATGATCTCTCTTTAATCTTCAGTTGTCTCTGAGCTGTTGTGTGGAGACCATGATGTCTCTCATACACATCACACACAGACCGGAGGGATTCCTGCTCTCCTGTTTCTATGTAGCACATGTTTAGAAACAGCTGCATAGAAGAAATTATACTTCTGTAGTGAACACTGTTGTCACGATTCTGTTGTTGAGTGTCCCGGGCCAGGGGTTTCTTCCCTGTCCCTAACCCTAGCTCGCACTGTTCCCGGATTACTTCTGATGGTGAAGATGCCGGGGCCACGCACCTTGCCTTAGCTCCTGAATCCGCCCTCAGTCTGTACCCTTTTTTCCCCACCCAGGGAAGAAGGGAGTAGTAGAGTACCATACTAAGCAGACTTATGAGGTAATACGAACAGGGATAACGAAAAATACCAAACATACAAATATACTCACACATATAACAGAGGAATGCACCAGGGAGTGGAGGATGGGGAAAAACCAAAGTAGGAGAACAGAAGGAATTATCAACACACTCAAAACCTAGCAACAGTCACAGATAATAATAATAATAATAATCTTTATTTATATATCGCCAACATATTCCGCAGCGCTTTACAATTTAACAGTTTCAAAACACAAGTCATAAGTAACAACGTTAACAATGCCTTCTCCAATAACAGCCGCCAACAACCTCCATCCATGCAGCATAAGCTGTCTGACAATGAGTGCTAGCCAAAACTCAGATTATATAGGAGATGGGAGTGGCTAACAGTGGACAGCTGAGACCCTTAATGCAGGAAAGCTTCCAGGAGCAGATTAAAAGAAACCTGCACCGTTTAATATGAAGGTGAAGTGCTTCTAATCCATGCAGGAGTAGGAGAAATCAGACGCTGCGGTCTTTTGGCTCCTTTCTGTCACGGTAAACTCATGGCAAGTGTAGCTGCTAATCCAGCACTTGGGTGATAAACATACCAGAAACCAGCAGCAGCATGGAGGATACTACACAGCAATACCTAGCAGTGTAGTGAATCCAGCTTTGTGTTTAGAAAAACACTTACTAGAAAGAAAGTAAGATCATCTGATATAGAAACATGGCTATGACATAATTGGAATTGTAATGCCAAAATTCTGGCTAAAAAATAAAATATTGCATTTAGTTTCTACATGACCGTTGTTCATGTGCTATTGTTATATGGCAACACTGAGCAGTGTTGCAGTGAATTTAGCTCTGGAGTGAGATAAACACTTGTTACAAAGTAGCAGCATGGGAGATATTATTCTACCATAGCGCTGAGCAGCATAACTGTGAACAGTTTAGATGTGAGATAAAACACTTACTAGAAAGTTTGTCTCTGCCTATTTCTGTCTCACTGCTCTTCCCTCCTCCGTTCCCTTCCCCTTTCGATAATACGTTAGATGGGTTTCATCTTCCATCTCAGTGAGTTGATTATCCGCTTTCTTATGAGCAAATACATTTTTTTTTAGGGAATGATTATCTCAGGAGGAGAGGAGAGGAGAAGTGGCTCATACAAGGAGAAAGATGCCATTTTATCTTAAAAGATATGTAACAAAGTTTCTCATATGGAATTGTTCTATTCATTTCTGCAGTTTGTTAAATCAGCAGCGATAGAATTGAATCTCGTTTTTTTTTTTAGCTTTATATCTTTTTGCTGTTTTTTTCACTTATGTTTTTCAGCCACAAATTTCATAAAAGTATTGATATCCATCATCAGAAAGTTCACCTGAAACACATTTCCTTTTAATATTTCTTCATCTGTTTTGATATTTTTGTTTTTACTCCTCTTGATTCTAGTCTCAGTTTATTTGTAATATTTTCTTTTCTTTTGTTTTTTGCTGTTTTTACAATGATTATCTGGTTACGTGTCATTTAGCACAGAAAGGCTTTTTGCTGATAATTTTCCACTACATTCACACTGCGCTCTGTGCATTTTCGGGGAGGTTGCACTTGTCTACTGCTCTCTCCCTTGAAGTCTTTGGGAGTTATGGAGCTAGCAGTGACGGTCCTGTGACCGGACGGATCTCACACTGGCACTTAGACAATATTCAGTAATGGTCACATTGTCCGTCCGGATGAGGCTGTGCCGCGGTTTACACACTGTCGTCACTCATAGCCCATGGGATCACTCGGCCCTACACCTGCCCCTATAGATATTCATTATGGGGGATGCAGGTTGTCACACTGGAGCCTTCTCTGCTCCATACCTCTGCATTTATGGCCGTATGATTGCCCCATGATTCATTTCTGCATTTTTTCCAATTCTCCGTAGTTACAAAAGCGCAAGAAAAGCAAAGGTCATCCGATTACTTATTATCTAGGGTGTCTTCAAAGCAGAGGACACCCTCGCGGCCCCCGCAGTGTCGACCCACCAATTAATCATTGCTTGATAATCTCCTAGTTAGCACTATTGATCCCAATCACAACAATGAGCATTGGCAGCGTGCCCAGTCATTAGGGGCCCCTGACAGTCAATGCAAAATCTGTGCCAGGGGCTTCACACTCCTCCTCTTCTCTTACACCAGGGTCCAAATGATGGCTACAGCAATGGTGTCACATCCCATTGTAAAGTATATGTATACTGCTGCCAGCACCTGTGCTGGGGGGGCATCCTGGGCAATTGCACGAAGCCCACAAACCAATAGGGGCCCCCAGCAATCACAAGCAGAATCTGCATTTGTGTAGCCCTGGTGTGAAGGCACACGCAGTACCCTGGAGGATGTGTGGAGAGATAGCAGTTTAATGCTCAATGAACATTCATTCCAACACGCACTTAGACACGCCCTTAGGGTATTTAGCCATTCGTCAGGGAGTGTTCAGTGCAGTTCAGTCAGTGACTCTGAGGAGTCAGCTTCCTGTCTTCGGACAGAGGAGGGATTCTTTGTGCAGTTCAGAAAGTGGAGGCCAGTAAAGGTGAGCCAGGTCACCTCAGCCTGGTCAGAGCTGTGCCCCACTGATAGACAGACTGAGACATTTTGTTGAGAAAGAAGAGGGAGTTGCAGATATACTTCAGTCTCCTGTCCCAAGGACAGTGAAGGTTCAGAGACGTGCTCCTGCCTAGAGGATTACTGAGATTCTGGCAACAAGCTCAAGAAAGAAGTTAAAAAAGGGACTGACTTATATAACCTTTGGAAGTGAGGAATGCTTATGCTACAAGCGCGGACAAGGCGAAAGGCACAGTGGTAGGAATTCTGAGTGCTATAGGATTGGAGAAGTCCTGCACATTGTCACCGGTCACTGGGGACCGAAGCATCACTATAGCTTCATGCATAGTGGTAGAAAAACCAGAGGCTTACTGGACCTTAGGTAACAGCAAGCAGCCCCTGGAGTGTCGGTACGTAACTGGGGTCAGGGGGAGTGAGAACCTTGAGCCTGATCAGCAAGAATAGGAACTCAGCTCTCTCACAGGAAGGCTCCGACCACAAAACTGACCGGGCAGTACAGCTTTGAAATAGCTGGAGTTTTATAGAGGGAACTACGCTTTATGCTGGTTGGACTCATCATTGCGAAAGTAAAGGAGGCCCCTAACTTGTCCAGCTGCTATCTCAAAACACATTCTCCATTGGATCAGCCTCCCTGGGACCTGCCTTACCATCTTACAAGTAAAAAGGTATGGAAAGACGCTGATGTGTGAGACTGTGTTATTCAATTGCATCCCTGCACAACCCCACTATAACCATCGACCTGAGGGAAGAGTCCCACCTGTAGGGGACCTGACATCTAGCTGCCTCACCATCCCCTCAGAGATCTACAGCAGCGCTGGTACAAATTACCAGAGACTACAGGTGGCGTCACGAACTGTAAATATATCTATCCCCTGTAAATATTCCCCCAACATACGCCAGACCGCCAGGGCCACAGACCGAGCCACCGCTACCTGTGACATCCCCATAGACTTCCATGGGCTCGGCTCTGAGTACCCCATTGCCCTGGTAATCCACAATTGTGGTGGCGGGTCGATACAAATTGGCGTCACGAACAGGATGCGAAACTCGCAAAATTGTGAGCCCTGTGTGCCTATGGAATTGTTTTTTGTGAAAAAGGACTGTTTGCACTTTTGGCGCCAAAATCGCCATCTTTGTCGCCATATTCGCGCCCTCAGGCGCTGGAGAAGAAGGTGGGCGTACCTTCGTGGGCGTGTACCCCCCAGTGGCGCGAAGAAAATGCCTGCCCTCTCAAAGTGCTATTACAACATTCGATCCTGCCCTACAGCAAAGGAGGTCCGCCTCCTCTTCACCTTCCCTGCGAGGAGGAGGAGACGCAAACCCCGCCTCCACGGAAGAGACCGGACGTCTCTGGAGGAAGATGGAAGAATCTTCTGGAACATCATGGAAGCAGGACGTGTGCAGCCGAGCAGGGAAGCGGAGGAAGGCAGGCCCCGTGCCCCAGCCAAGCTGCCACCAGCACCGGAGTTATCCGTGGTCCTGCACCTGCAGCAAGCGTTGCTAGAAATTCAAGAAGAAAATGCACGCCTGAAGAAGATGGTCCAGTACCAACCTGGATTTGAAGAGATCGAGAGACGCCGGCGTACCCTGGAGCAGCGGAGGCTGTGGGACGCGGTGATCTCTCCCCTCAACGACCCCCCACGATTCGAGTTACCGAAGATTCTGCTGCCCAAGGCGAAGGAGCAACCGGAGGCTGCCCCGAAAGTACCAATCCTGATCCCACCGGTGAAGCGGTGGAGGCGAAGGAGGTTGAGGAGGTACCGCCAGTTCCGGAACTCCCGCCCGGCCAGGAGGCCGCAGCAGATGATCGAACTCCGGCAGGGACACCGGAGGGGTCCTGTCCGTCGTTACCAGACGTCGACTGGGACGAGATGGCGCGCCTGGATGACGTCGCCTATACCGCCCAGTGGGAATATGAGTGGCAGCGTCGTGAGGAGAAGCAGAAACGCCAGCAGGAGGAAGAGCGGGAAGCTCAGCGGAACCGTCAGTGACAACATGCAGAGCTGATCGCGGACAAGGAGAGTGTCCGGAGAGAGAAAGGTACCCTGAGGGAACCGCGGCGGCAGGGGTGTGTGACTGAGTTCCAGCTCCGGAAGGGCTGGGGCTTCATCCGTGAACCGGGCCTCTACCCAGGGGTCTTTGTCAGCAGGCGTGACGTGGAATCCCACCTACCGCAAGGCCACCCCGGGAGGGACTTAGTTAATGGAGACATTGTCACGTATACACGGCACTGGGGAATGAAGGGATGGTATGCCCTTAACGTCACCATCGTCCGTGACCCCGTCCCCGACGCAGGTAACGTCACCACTACCGCAGCGTCCCCGTCTCCAGCTCAAGCAGTATCCGGCCGTGCCCCAGCATCGCCCCCTGCAGGTACTTCGCAAGTGGAAGCGACACCTGTATACCGTTATCCTTCTACATCGCAACATGCGACCCAGTTTCCATCGCAATCCATGACACGATCCATATCGTTAACTGTGACTCAGATTGAAACGCAATCGGTGTCTCGCAAGGAGAATGTACCCGTTGCGCCCCTAGAGGTTCACACAAGAACTGTGGCAACTCAGACCCCAATAGCAGGTCACGACTTGTTAGTTCTGGGATCTAGGGACCATTGCATTGTTCCAGCCCCCGGGGTGGAAAATGTATTTGAAATAATTAAACAGTAAAAGAAAAACCGGTGAGATCCATAAAGGGGTCTACCATAAGTAAAGTTGTAAAAAGTTTAAGTATGTTTACAAATTTTTGCACAAGTTGAAGAGTATAACGTATATAACGTATATATATATTGCCAACCGTAGAATGCCCGGCTGGGTAACCAGAAAAAGTTTTGCACTTTAGTATTATTATAATGTGATATTATATATGTGTCTTCGTTTTACAATGGACTTTGAGGTTGAGGACTGTGCCAGCCCAGAACTTAGTTGTATATAGTTGCGCTTCGGTGCTTTATCTTGGTTTTACATAAAACCATCACAACTACCTCTGAATACAAATACCCGTGTGGTGTGGCACTGAGTGAGGTCTGCATTCGGATGTCCTACAGCCCACCCAGGACCCACGTTGAAGGTTTGGTGCGGGTCCTTCACAAGAATACTGTGTATTTATTGAATGTTTTGATGCCTTAATACTTTTGTATTTTTCTATATCCAATGTTTTTGTTTTGCAACGTTCAAGACATCCTTACCTCCCGGATGGGACGAATTAATGTTTATTGTTGATGTTTTCATGCATAAACAAAACTGTCTCTTTGTATTTTACAGCCCGGGAGTGCTGTCTTTTACCATGGGGGAATGTGTAGCCCTGGTGTGAAGGCACACGCAGTACCCTGGAGGATGTGTGGAGAGATAGCAGTTTAATGCTCAATGAACATTCATTCCAACACGCACTTAGACACGCCCTTAGGGTATTTAGCCATTCGTCAGGGAGTGTTCAGTGCAGTTCAGTCAGTGACTCTGAGGAGTCAGCTTCCTGTCTTCGGACAGAGGAGGGATTCTTTGTGCAGTTCAGAAAGTGGAGGCCAGTAAAGGTGAGCCAGATCACCTCAGCCTGGTCAGAGCTGTGCCCCACTGATAGACAGACTGAGACATTTTGTTGAGAAAGAAGAGGGAGTTGCAGATATACTTCAGTCTCCTGTCCCAAGGACAGTGAAGGTTCAGAGACGTGCTCCTGCCTAGAGGATTACTGAGATTCTGGCAACAAGCTCAAGAAAGAAGTTAAAAAAGGGACTGACTATATAACCTTTGGAAGTGAGGAATGCTTATGCTACAAGCGCGGACAAGGCGAAAGGCACAGTGGTAGGAATTCTGAGTGCTATAGGATTGGAGAAGTCCTGCACATTGTCACCGGTCACTGGGGACCGAAGCATCACTATAGCTTCATGCATAGTGGTAGAAAAACCAGAGGCTTACTGGACCTTAGGTAACAGCAAGCAGCCCCTGGAGTGTCGGTACGTAACTGGGGTCAGGGGGAGTGAGAACCTTGAGCCTGATCAGCAAGAATAGGAACTCAGCTCTCTCACAGGAAGGCTCCGACCACAAAACTGACCGGGCAGTACAGCTTTGAAATAGCTGGAGTTTTATAGAGGGAACTACGCTTTATGCTGGTTGGACTCATCATTGCGAAAGTAAAGGAGGCCCCTAACTTGTCCAGCTGCTATCTCAAAACACATTCTCCATTGGATCAGCCTCCCTGGACCTGCCTTACCATCTTACAAGTAAAAAGGTATGGAAAGACGCTGATGTGTGAGACTGTGTTATTCAATTGCATCCCTGCACAACCCCACTATAACCATCGACCTGAGGGAAGAGTCCCACCTGTAGGGGACCCGACATCTAGCTGCCTCACCATCCCCTCAGAGATCTACAGCAGCGCTGGTACAAATTACCAGAGACTACAGGTGGCGTCACGAACTGTAAATATATCTATCCCCTGTAAATATTCCCCCAACATACGCCAGACCGCCAGGGCCACAGACCGAGCCACCGCTACCTGTGACATCCCCATAGACTTCCATGGGCTCGGCTCTGAGTACCCCATTGCCCTGGTAATCCACAATTGTGGTGGCGGGTCGATACACATTGATAATAGCAGCCTTGGATTATCAGTGCAGTGCTATTGGGGACATCATGGTCATGTAATGAAAGGTCCTGTACCCTGGGGGACCCTAGAGGAACTGGACAGCAAGAGACCAACGGTAAGTCCTCTATAGTGTGTGTCATCTGTCTATACATGTCTGTGAGAGGCATTTATATACACGTGTGTGTGGTATGTATATATATATATACATTCATATGTGTGTGCATAAAGGTGTGTGTATGTATGTGCTCTGTGCATACATGTGTAAATATGCTATGTGTATATGTGCTCTGTGTATGTGTGTGTATGCATGAGCCTTGTGAATACTTGTGAGTATGCTTGTGATCTGTGCAGATACATATGTATATGTGTGTATATGCTCTGCACATATATGTGTATGTGCTCTGTGTTTATATGTGTGTATGTGCTCTGTGTTTATATGTGTGTATGTGCTCTGCGTATATATGTGTGTATGTGCTCTGCCTATATATGTGTGTATGTGCTCTGCATATATATGTGTGTATGTGCTCTGCGTATATATGTGTGTATGTGCTCTGCATATATATGTGTATGTGCGCTCTGCGTATATATGTGTGTATGTGCTCTGTGTATATATGTGTGTATGTGCTCTGCGTTTATGTGTATGTGCTCTGCGTATATATGTGTGTATGTGCTCTGCGTATATATGTGTGTATGTGCTCTGCGTATATATGTGTGTATGTGCTCTGCGTATATATGTGTGTATGTGCTCTGCGTATATATGTGTGTATGTGCTCTGCGTATATGTGTGTATGTGCTCTGCGTATATATGTGTGTGTGCTCTGCGTATATATGTGTGTATGTGCTCTGCGTATATATGTGTGT
Organism: Oophaga sylvatica; assembly: GCA_033576555.1. NCBI lineage: Eukaryota > Metazoa > Chordata > Amphibia > Anura > Dendrobatidae > Oophaga > Oophaga sylvatica. Next base: position 91,285 of record JARQOD010001358.1, read on the forward strand.
ATGTGCTCTGCGTATATATGTGTGTATGTGCTCTGCGTATATATGTGTGTATGTGCTCTGCGTATACATGTGTGTATGTGCTCTGCGTATACATGTGTGTATGTGCTCTGCGTATATATGTGTGTATGTGCTCTGCGTATATATGTGTGTATGTGCTCTGCGTATATATGTGTGTATGTGCTCTGCGTATATATGTGTGTATGTGCTATGCGTATATATGTGTGTATGTGCTCTGCGTTTATATGTGTGTATGTGCTCTGCGTTTATGTGTGTATGTGCTCTGCGTATATATGTGTGTATGTGCTCTGCGTATATATGTGTGTATGTGCTCAGCGTATATATGTGTGTATGTGCTCTGCGTATATATATGTGTGTATGTGCTCTGCGTATATATGTGTGTATGTGCTCTGCATATATATGTGTATGTGCGCTCTGCGTATATATGTGTGTATGTGCTCTGCGTATACATGTGTGTATGTGCTCTGCGTATACATGTGTGTATGTGCTCTGTGTATATATGTGTGTATGTGCTCTGCGTATATTGTGTATGTGCTCTGCATATATATGTGTGTATGTGCTCTGCGTATATATGTGTGTATGTGCTCTGCATATATATGTGTATGTGCGCTCTGCGTATATATGTGTGTATGTGCTCTGCGTATACATGTGTGTATGTGCTCTGCATATATATGTGTGTATGTGCTCAGCGTATATATGTGTGTATGTGCTCTGCGTATATATGTGTGTATGTGCTCAGCGTATATATGTGTGTATGTGCTCTGCGTATATATATGTGTGTATGTGCTCTGCGTATATATGTGTGTATGTGCTCTGCATATATATGTGTATGTGCGCTCTGCGTATATATGTGTGTACGTGCTCTGCGTATACATGTGTGTATGTGCTCTGTGTATATATGTGTGTATGTGCTCTGCGTATATATGTGTGTATGTGCTCTGCATATATATGTGTGTATGTGCTCTGCGTTTATGTGTATGTGCTCTGCGTATATATGTGTGTATGTGCTCTGCGTATATATGTGTGTATGTGCTCTGCGTATATATGTGTGTATGTGCTCTGCGTATATATGTGTGTATGTGCTCTGCGTATATGTGTGTATGTGCTCTGCGTATATATGTGTGTATGTGCTCTGCGTATATATGTGTGTATGTGCTCTGCGTATATATGTGTGTGCTCTGCGTATATATGTGTGTATGTGCTCTGCGTATATATGTGTGTATGTGCTCTGCGTATATATGTGTGTATGTGCTCTGCGTATATATGTGTGTATGTGCTCTGCGTATATGTGTGTATGTGCTCTGCGTATATATGTGTGTGTGCTCTGCGTATATATGTGTGTATGTGCTCTGCGTATATATGTGTGTATGTGCTCTGCGTATATATGTGTGTATGTGCTCTGCGTATATATGTGTGTATGTGCTCTGCGTATACATGTGTGTATGTGCTCTGCGTATATATGTGTGTATGTGCTCTGCTATATATGTGTGTATGTGCTCTGCGTATATATGTGTGTATGTGCTCTGCGTATAATGTGTGTATGTGCTCTGCGTATATATGTGTTATGTGCTCTGCGTATATATGTGTGATGCTCTGCGTAATATGTGTGTATGTGCTCTGCGTATATATGTGTGTATGTGCTCTGCGTATATATTGTGTGTATGTGCTCTGGTATATATGTGTGTATGTGCTCTGCTATATATGTGTGTGGCTCGCGTATATATGTGTGTATGTGCTCTGCGTATATATGTGTGTATGTGTCTCTGGTATTATGTGTATGTGCTCTGCGTATATATGTGTGTATGTGCTCTGCGTATATATGTGTGTATGTGCTCTGCGTATATATGTGTGTATGTGCTCTGCGTATATATGTGTGTATGTGCTCTGCGTATATGTGTTGTGCTCTGCGTATATTTGGTATGTGCTCTGCGTTATATGTGTGTATGTGCTCTGGTTATATGTGTATGTGCTCTGCGTATATATGTGTGTATGTGCTCTGCGTATATATGTGTGTATGTGCTCTGCGTATATATGTGTATGTGCTCTGCGTATATATGTGTGTATGTGCTCTGCGTATATATGTGTGTAATGTGCTCTGCGTATATTGTGTGTAGTGTGCTCTGCGTATATATGTGTGTATGTGCTCTGCGTATATATGTGTGTATGTGCTCTGCGTATATATGATGTGTGGTATATGTGTGTGCTCTGCGTATATGTGTGTATGTGCTCTGCGTATATATGTGTGTATGTGCTCTGCGTTATATATGTGTGTATGTGCTCTGCGTATATATGTGTTATGTGCTCTGCGTATATATGTGTGTATGTGCTCTGCGTATATATGTGTGTATGTGCTCTGCGTATATATGTGTGTATGTGCTCTGCGTATATATGTGTGTATGTGCTCTGCTATATATGTGTGTATGTGCTCTGCTATATATGTGTGTATGTGCTCTGCGTATATATGTGTGTATGTGCTCTGCTATATATGTGTGTATGTGCTCTGCGTATATATGTGTGTATGTGCTCTGCGTATATATGTGTGTATGTGCTCTGCGTATATATTGTGTATGTGCTCTGCGTATATATGTTGTATGTCTGCTTATTGTTATGCTCTGCGTATATATGTGTGTATGTGCTCTGCGTATATTATGTGTGTTATGTTTGCTCTGCGTATATATGTGTGTATGTGCTCTGCGTATATATGTGTGTTGTGCTCTGCGTTATATGTGTGTATGTGCTCTGCGTATATATGTGTGTATGTGCTCGCGTATATTATGTGGTTTGTATGTGCTCTGCGTATATATGTGTGTATGGTCTGCGTATATATGTGTGATGTGCTCTGCGTATATATTGTGTATGTGCTCTGCGTATATATGTGTGTATGTGCTCTGCGTATATATGTGTATGGCTCTGCGTATATATGTGTGTATGTGCTCTGCTATATATGTGTGTATGTGCTCTGCGTATATATGTGTGTATGTGCTCTGCGTATATATGTGTGTATGTGCTCTGCGTATATATGTGTATGTGCTCTGCGTATATATGTGTGTATGTGCTCTGCGTATATATGTGTGTATGTGCTCTGCGTATATATGTGTGTATGTGCTCTGCGTAATTGTATGTGTGATATGATGTGCTCTGCGTATATATGTTGTATGTGCTCTGCGTATATATGTGTGTATGTGCTCTGCGAATATATGTGTGTATGGCTCTGCTATATATGTGTGTATGTGCTCTGCGTTATATGTGTGTATGTGCTCTGCGTATATATGTGTGTATGTGCTCTGCGTATATTGTGTGTATGTGCTCTGCGTATATATGTGTGTATGTGCTCTGCGTTATATGTGTGTATGTGCTCTGCGTATATATGTGTGTATGTGCTCTGCGTATATGTGTATGTGCTCTGCGTTATATGTGTGTATGTGCTCTGCGTATATATGTTGATGTGCTCTGCGTATATATGTGTGTATGTGCTCTGTAATATGTGTGTATGTGCTCTGCGTATATATGTTATTGCTCTGCGTATATATGTGTGTATGTGCTCTGCGAATATTTGTTGTGCTTATGTGTATGTGCTGCTATATATGTGTGTATGTGCTCGCGTATATATGTGTGTATGTGCTCTGCGTTATATGTGTGTATGTGCTCTGCGTATATATGTGTGTATGTGCTCTGCGTATTATGTGTATGTCTCTGCGATATATGTGTGATGTGCTCTGCGTATATATTGTGTGTATGTGCTCTGCGTATATATTGTGTATGTGCTCTGCGTATATATGTGTGTATGTGCTCTGCGATATATTGTGTATGTGCTCTGCGTATATATGTGTGTATGTGCTCTGCATATATATGTTGTATGTGCGCTCTGCGTATATATGTGTGTATGTGCTCTGCTATATATGTGTGTATGTGCTCTGCTATATATGTGTGTATGTGCTCTGCGTATATATGTGTGTATGTGCTCTGCGTATATATGTGTGTATGTGCTCTGCGTATATATGTGTTATGTGCTCTGCGTATATATGTGTGTATGTGCTCTGCGTATATATGTGTGTATGTGCTCTGCTATATATGTGTATGTGCTCTGCGTATATATGTGTGTAGTGCTCTGCGTATAATGTGTTATGTGCTCTGCGTATATATGTGTGTATGTGCTCTGCGTATATATGTGTGTATGTGCTCTGCTATATATGTGTGTATGTGCTCTGCGTTAATGTGTATGTGCTCTGCGTATATATGTGTGTATGTGCTCTGCGTATATATGTGTGTATGTGCTCTGCGTATATGTTGTGTATGTGCTCTGCGTATATATGTGTGTATGTGCTCTGCGTATATATGTGTGTATGTGCTCTGCGTATATATGTGTGTATGTGCTCTGCGTATATATGTGTGTATGTGCTCTGCGTATATATGTGTGTATGTGCTCTGCGTATATATGTGTGTATGTGCTCTGCGTATATATGTGTGTATGTGCTCTGCGTATAATATGTGTGTATGTGCTCTGCGTATATATGTGTGTATGTGCTCTGCGTATATATGTGTGTATGTGCTCTGCGTATATATGTGTGTGTGCTCTGCGTATATATGTGTGTATGTGCTCTGCGTATATATGTGTGTATGTGCTCTGCGTATATATGTGTGTATTGTGCTCTGCGTATATATGTGTGTATGTGCTCTGCGTATACATGTGTGTATGTGCTCTGCGTATATATGTGTGTATGTGCTCTGCGTATATATGTGTGTATGTGCTCTGCGTATATATGTGTGTATGTGCTCTGCGTATATATGTGTGTATGTGCTCTGCATATATATGTGTGTATGTGCTCTGCGTATATATGTGTGTATGTGCTCTGCGTTTATATGTGTGTATGTGCTCTGCGTTTATGTGTATGTGCTCTGCGTATATATGTGTGTATGTGCTCTGCGTATATATGTGTGTATGTGCTCTGCGTATATATGTGTGTATGTGCTCTGCGTATATGTGTGTATGTGCTCTGCGTATATATGTGTGTGTGCTCTGCGTATATATGTGTGTGTGCTCTGCGTTTATATGTGTGTATGTGCTCTGTGTATATATGTGTGTATGTGCTCTGCGTATATATGTGTGTATGTGCTCTGCGTATATATGTGTGTATGTGCTCTGCGTATATATGTATGTGCTCTGCGTATATGTGTGTGTATGTGCTCTGCGTATATATGTGTGTATGTGCTCTGCATATATATGTGTGTATGTGCTCTGCGTATATATGTGTGTATGTGCTCTGCGTATATATATGTGTGTATGTGCTCTGCGTATATATGTATGTGCTCTGCGTATATATGTGTGTATGTGCTCTGCGTATATATGTGTGTATGTGCTCTGCGTATATATGTGTGTATGTGCTCTGCGTATATATATGTGTGTATGTGCTCTGCGTATATATGTATGTGCTCTGCGTATATATGTGTGTATGTGCTCTGCGTATATATGTGTGTATGTGCTCTGCGTATATATGTGTGTATGTGCTCTGCATATATATGTGTGTATGTGCTCTGCATATATATGTGTGTATGTGCTCTGCATATATATGTGTGTATGTGCTCTGTGTATATATGTGTGTATGTGCTCTGCATATATATGTGTGTATGTGCTCAGCGTATATATGTGTGTATGTGCTCTGCGTTTATATGTGTGTATGTGCTCTGCGTTTATATGTGTGTATGTGCTCTGCGTTTATGTGTATGTGCTCTGCGTATATATGTGTGTATGTGCTCTGCGTATATATGTGTGTATGTGCTCTGCGTATATATGTGTGTATGTGCTCTGCGTATATGTGTGTATGTGCTCTGCGTATATATGTGTGTGTGCTCTGCGTATATATGTGTGTGTGCTCTGCGTTTATATGTGTGTATGTGCTCTGCGTATATATATGTGTGTATGTGCTCTGCGTATATATGTATGTGCTCTGCGTATATGTGTGTGTATGTGCTCTGCGTATATATGTGTGTATGTGCTCTGCATATATATGTGTGTATGTGCTCTGCGTATATATGTGTGTATGTGCTCTGCGTATATATGTGTGTATGTGCTCTGCGTATATATATGTGTGTATGTGCTCTGCGTATATATGTATGTGCTCTGCGTATATATGTGTGTATGTGCTCTGCGTATATATGTGTGTATGTGCTCTGCGTATATATGTGTGTATGTGCTCTGCATATATATGTGTGTATGTGCTCTGCATATATATGTGTGTATGTGCTCTGCATATATATGTGTGTATGTGCTCTGCGTATATATGTATGTGCTCTGCGTATATATGTGTGTATGTGCTCTGCGTATATATGTATGTGCTCTGCGTATATATGTGTGTATGTGCTCTGCGTATATATGTATGTGCTCTACGTATATATGTGTGTATGTGCTCTGCGTTTATATGTGTGTATGTGCTCTGCGTATATATGTGTGTATGTGCTCTGCGTATATATGTATGTGCTCTGCGTATATATGTGTGTATGTGCTCTGCGTTTATATGTGTGTATGTGCTCTGCGTTTATATGTGTGTATGTGCTCTGCGTATATATGTGTGTATGTGCTCTGCGTATATATGTGTGTATGTGCTCTGCGTATATATGTGTGTATGTGCTCTGCATATATATGTGTGTATGTGCTCTGCGTATATATGTGTGTATGTGCTCTGCGTATATATGTGTGTATGTGCTCTGCGTATATATGTGTGTATGTGCTCTGCGTATATATGTGTGTATGTGCTCTGCGTATATATGTGTATGTGCTCTGCGTTTATATGTGTGTATGTGCTCTGCGTATATATGTGTGTATGTGCTCTGCGTATATATGTGTGTATGTGCTCTGCGTATATATGTATGTGCTCTGCGTATATATGTGTGTATGTGCTCTGCGTATATATGTGTGTATGTGCTCTGCGTTTATATGTGTGTATGTGCTCTGCGTATATATGTGTGTATGTGCTCTGCGTATATATGTGTGTATGTGCTCTGCGTATATATGTATGTGCTCTGCGTATATATGTGTGTATGTGCTCTGCGTATATATGTATGTGCTCTGCGTATATATGTGTGTATGTGCTCTGCGTTTATATGTGTGTATGTGCTCTGCGTATATATGTATGTGCTCTGCGTATATATGTGTGTATGTGCTCTGCGTATATATGTATGTGCTCTGCGTATATATGTGTGTATGTGCTCTGCGTATACATGTGTGTATGTGCTCTGCGTTTATATGTGTGTATGTGCTCTGCGTATATATGTATGTGCTCTGCGTATATATGTGTGTATGTGCTCTGCGTATATATGTATGTGCTCTGCGTTTATATGTGTGTATGTGCTCTGCGTATACATGTGTGTATGTGCTCTGCGTTTATATGTGTGTATGTGCTCTGCGTTTATATGTGTGTATGTGCTCTGCGTTTATATGTGTGTATGTGCTCTGCGTATATATGTGTGTATGTGCTCTGCGTTTATATGTGTGTATGTGCTCTGCGTATATATGTGTGTATGTGCTCTACGTATATATGTGTGTATGTGCTCTGCGTATATATGTGTGTATGTGCTCTGCGTATATATGTGTGTATGTGCTCTGCGTTTATATGTGTGTATGTGCTCTGCGTTTATGTGTGTATGTGCTCTGCGTTTATATGTGTGTATGTGCTCTGCGTTTATATGTGTGTATGTGCTCTGCGTATATATGTGTGTATGTGCTCTGCGTATATATGTGTGTATGTGCTATGCGTATATATGTGTGTATGTGCTCAGCGTATATATGTGTGTATGTGCTCTGCATATATATGTGTGTATGTGCTCTGCGTATATATGTGTGTATGTGCTCTGCGTATATATGTGTGTATGTGCTCTGCGTTTATATGTGTGTATGTGCTCTGCGTTTATATGTGTGTATGTGCTCTGCGTATATATGTGTGTATGTGCTCTGCGTTTATATGTGTGTATGTGCTCTGCGTTTATATGTGTGTATGTGCTCTGCGTATATATGTGTGTATGTGCTCTGCGTATATATGTGTGTATGTGCTCTGCGTATATATGTGTGTATGTGCTCTGCGTATATATGTGTGTATGTGCTCTGCGTATATATGTGTGTATGTGCTCTGCGTATATATGTATGTGCTCTGCGTATATATGTGTGTATGTGCTCTGCGTATATATGTGTGTATGTGCTCTGTTTAGACATGTGCTTATGCATGTTGTGTGTATAAATGTGTGTGTATGTATGTGCTCTTTGTATACATATGTGTGTTCTCCTGGTTTAACGTTGTGTCTATCTGCTATTTGTATATACGTACTGCATGTGTGTATGTGGTCTGTGAATATACACATATCTGGTCATGTGCTTGTATATACATATGTGTGAATATGCTATGTGTATATGTATGTGTTCTGTTTATGCTTGAGCCTTGTGTATACATGTGTGTATATGCATATGCTCTGTGCAGATACATATGTATATATGTGTGTATGTGCTGTGTGTGTATAAATACATATGTGTGTGTATGTGCTCTGTGTATATATATATATGCTCTGTGCACATACATGTGTGTGAGTATGATATATCCTGACGTGTATGTACCATGCAGTGTGCACATGTGTATCCATATTTATGTAGGTGTGAACATGTCGGCAATGACCTAACAAATGAGTAAAATGCTGCTCCTTCACCAGGTGATTGGATGGTTTATGCTGAAACACAGCTCCTTGTTCTCGGCAGCACGTCGCCCGGTGTGTGATCCGGTATGGGGACAGAGGGATCTGTCAGTGATCATTCTGTGCCCGTCATTCTTCGTCTGCCGGTGTAGAGGCCGGGAATCAAGCGCCGAAGATCATCTGCTGTAAATGGAACCTGAACATCTCTGTCTGATGGTGCGATACGTTCACATTTAGGGCCCCACTTTTAACAATTTCTCAGGGCCACATTTTGTACTAAACTGGCCCTTGATACATTGACCTATAACATCAACATCCACAGATCTTCACCAGAAAACCTTGGTCTTATCACCAGATCCAAAAATAAACTGTAGGGAGAACTATGGAAAAAACCCGGCCGGGGCAGTGCAGACCCCACCATGGATCAGCGGAATTACAAGTTATAGGGTGACAGGTCGGGGGTAAGTGGGTTAATTCTGCCCTAAGAACAGGTCCAGGATCACATTTATTTTCTCCAGTTTTAATAACTTATCCCAAACAAATCTCACCAGACCCACAAATCTAGAAAATCAGGAAAAAGTACAGGATCAGTAATGTAATGTATGTACACAGTGACTGCACCAGCAGAATAGTGAGTGCAGCTCTGGAGTATAATACAGGATGTAACTCAGGATCAGTAATGTAATGTATGTACACAGTGACTGCACCAGCAGAATAGTGAGTGCAGCTCTGGAGGATAATACAGGATGTAACTCAGGATCAGTAAT